>PVKZ01005011.1:0-62319 GCA_004027375.1 Macroglossus sobrinus | reverse complement strand
GTTCATTACTATCTTGTTATAGCAATTCTCTTCTTATTATTTAAGTGTATAATGCTCTTAGTAAGAGCATTCTTAGTAAGAGTTGCACTCTTCTGCTTCTAGTTGACTGATAGTCACTTTACTCCTGATTATTTATTTTTGTTTGTTTGTTTTGTTATTTTGTTTTAGGTGAGCTGATACTTTTCAGTATTTCCAGTAGTGTAGGCCTCGTAGTGGAGAATTCCCTCAATTTTCATATGTCTGGAGAGGTTTTTATTTCTACTTTATATCTAAAGGCGAACTTAGCTGGATACATTATTTTAGGCTGGTAGTTCCTTTCACTTACTAGTTTAAATATTTGATTTCATTCCTTTCTGGTTTGTAAGGTTTGCGCTGAGAAGTCCAATGATAATATAATGGGTTTTCCTTTATATGTTACCATCTTCTTTTTCTGGCTGCTCTGAGAATTCTTTCTTTCATTGATTCTTTCTGTCGTTGATTTTTGATCATTTTAATACAATGTCTTGGAGAAGGCCTTTTTGGGTTGAGATAATTGAGTGTTCTGTTGACTTCTCGAATTCCAAGCTCCAGCTCATTCCTTAGATTTGGGAAAATTCTACATTTGGAGAATTCTTATCATCTATTTGTCAGAAAATGCTTTCTAATCCCTGTTCCTTTTCTTCTCCTGATAGTATCAGCTAGTTCTAGTATTTCTCTTTCATTATTTTTTATTCTTTGGTTTCTCTCTTCTTTCTTCTGATTTATTTCTATATTTCTGTCTTTGATATTACTGATTCTTTCCTCCATTTAGTTGACTCTATTTTTCGTGCTTGCTATTTCTCTTTTCACCTTTTACAGTGTGTTCTTCATCTCCAGAACTTCTATTTGGTCTCTTTGAGGGACTGAGCCTCAGTTTTGCCACCGTTCTTGGTAAAAATAAACTGTTCTTTCTCTGAGATCTCATCCCACTTTTCTGCTTTCTACCTTGATGACTGAGCCCTTCTGCTGGCTGCTAGAAGTTTGTGCACCTTCAGGCAGTCTTATCATTAAGTTGCTACACTTTCTGTCATCCCCTTCCTCCTGCAAGGAGCTCCAGGGGCTGCAAAAGGCAGCTTCTATTTTTCTCCCAGTCCACTGCCTGACTCCTGGAGTTCTGACCTGTGGTAGCTCTTATGCACAGATCCCATGCTCAGACACGCTGGTGTGCAGTTTGGGTGTTTTTTGTAGAGTTTTAGATGTTCAGCTTGTTGTTTCAAGAGAAGAGATCTGAAGATGTCTCTTGCTGCACCATGTTTCCAGTGTGACTCTCAGTTTAGTTTTGATTTGAATTTCTCTTATTTTGAATGTGATTCAGCATCATTTTATATGTTTAAGTGTTATTTATATTTCTTTTTCTAAGAGTTGTTTGTTTTGGTCTCTTGCCTATTTTTCTATTGAATTATTAGTCATTCACAGATATTTTTCCCTCAGCTTGTCATTTGTCCTTTCATTTTGCATATTATGTGTGAATATTTTTTTTTATCATAATCAGAAAGCCCCTTTATTTCTCCTTCTCAAGTATCTAAAGACTTTTTTTTTATAGTCATAATTGTACAGTCAGGGCTTCCATGTTCTAATGGGTAGAAGTCAGGTTTGCTGCTAAATATCAACAATGCACAGAAATAAATCCTACAATAAGGAGTTATCCAGCCAAAATGACAGTAGCACTTAGGTGGCGAAACTGTGGTTTAAAGAAATCAACTCATGCTTTTTTCTAATTCTTTAGAACATTTCACATTTAAATCTTCGATTCATTTAGAATTTATCCTAATTAACAATATAAATTATGGATTCAAGTTTATCTTTTTCCAGATGAGTTCTCAGTTGTAATAACATCAATTACACTCCATGTATTAGTTTCTGAGGGTCAGGAACATGAGAGTAACTTATCTGGGAGGTTCTGGTGCAGGGTTGTTCATAAAGTTACAATTTAAGGTATTAGCTAGGAATACAGACATTTGGAGGCTCAAAGATCTGCTTCCCAGGTCATTCCTATGGTTGTTGTCAGGCTTTAGATTCCCATGGGCTCTTGGCTGGAAGTGTCTGTTCACCATGTGGGCTTCTCCATATTGTACTTGAGTGCCCTCATGATATGGTATCTGGCTTTCCCCAGAGTGAGTAATCCAAGAGAGAAAGAGAGGACCTAGTACAGATGTTGGTTTTTTTTTTTTTTTTTAAATAAGATAATCTTGGAAGTGACGTGTGATCACATATGCAGCATTGTATTCATAAGAAATGAATCACCAAGTCTAGTTATCATTCAAGGACAGGAGAATTAAGCTTTATTTCTTGAATGAAGAAATATCAAAAAATTTTTAATATATTTTAAAATTATCATATTCTGCTTACTTGAGATTTCTTCTTTATCATATACTTATTCCCCATGTGCATTGGGCTTATTTACATAATTAATGTACATTGCTTCTGACAACTTTTTGCAAGGTAATTTTAAAAATCATGCTGTGTTCATGATTTGTATTAAGGGAATTGTTTACATTCACAAATTATTTTACATGCTTCTACTAGCCTAGTAAATAAATGAGAGTATGAATATAAACATATTTTACAAATTCTAAGGAAATAAAATACTATAGGTTTTGTTACTATTATTTTTATTTGAAAATATAGCCCAAAATCCTATATCCTGTTTCTTACTTGATTTGCTGAATTGGTTCTTGGATGCAAGTTGGAATGTAGGTTGTGGGCTATTTGTGAAATTTTCCATCATAACATTTCCTGTGGATACAAAAGAACTGCAGCCCAATCCAGGAAACAAACATAAAATGTGTCAACTGGTTATATTCACTTAGTCTTATCTGCCACTTCTGGGATGTCCGTTTTACCTGTTATGTTGCTATTTGGGAAATCACAGTTATTACAGGTACATATAAATATATGTGGTTGTGTTTGGATATAAAAAGAGGAATGTGCGACCTTCACACAAGAAAGCATCAGCAGGAGTTTCTAAAGGTATGTTCTCTTATGTGAGATGTGATACACTGGGAAATATTATCCAAATCATCCCTCTAAAATTCTGCGTGCAGAATCTTTTAATTCTTGCAAGACTTTATTATTATTATTTGTTTTAATTACAGAGGTTTCTTTAAATATAAATAATCCTGGGACTGGTACTACTTCAATCCTACTGATAATTGAAGCCTAGTTGAGGGAGAAGAAAAGGACAAAAGAAAGGACAAAAGCTTAGATATGGTCAAGGAATGCTGGAGCCAGCTGGCTGTGAGTGAATCAGTCTCCAGCGAATGGTTTCTGAAAGGGAGAGTGAGGATTAAGAAAAAAGACAGAGAGACAGAAGATAGAGTTGGGAGGGCTAACAGTAAATGCTGCTCCCTGAGTTTATTTAGCACAGCATATTTATACCCTTGGAAATGCATGAAAAGCAAAACTCACAAATATTCTAACAATTGCTGACATTTACATAAGTACTCTCAAAACATCCTTGTTCTTGTTTTCCTTTTCTTATTCCTTGGGTTAAGGAACTTTCAACTCTTTTCAATAAGCCAAACTTCCTCCTTCAGTAGTAATGAGCTTACCCATTAAATCAATCTTCCTCCTTCAGTAAAGAGCTTACCTGCCTTGCAAACTTCTAGCTTGCAGGCAACTTTTATCCTATCTGTAGGGCATTCAGCAAGAATGTCTCCCAACAAAGGAACCAGGAAAGGAGAACATAGGTTGAGAAATCAAGACAAACTTTGTCTGTAATAGGCATGGTTTTTTAATGTGTTTGGATTTTTAAAATATAAGAACTCCAATTGACAGTTTACATGATGGATCCAACCAATAGACATGCTTTGTTTATTCAAAAATATTTAAAAATTTGGAAATTTTCTTAAAAATTACTGGATTTTCTTAAAAGAACCAGACTATCTTGCAATACTGGGCCTGTGTGGCAGCAATCAACCAGAGCTGTGTAGCACCTGTGACTTTTATACAAGGTAAAGACTTTCCAATTCACTATAGCCTCCCCCAGTCCTTTATGCCTCCTCATTAGCAAAGGTCACATATTAGTTACCACTTACCACCTTATTTGCACTGTTGTTATTCATGTAGAGGGAATTTTTGTTTGTTTGTTTGTTTTGTATTTTAAGAGTCTATCTGGAGCACCATTAGAGCCCTCTGCATGTCAACATGCCTGTGTATTCCTACTCTACCATCATAGGCCGCTGCATCCTCTTTGCCATTTGATAGCCTGCACGGCCTTTCCTTAGAATGCTTGTTGTGCTGCTGTACTTTGCTGCTATCAGGAAGACGTGTGCATGAGATTGTGTTTAAATTACATAACAATTTGTACTGAATGAACCATATTTGCTGTTTCATTCTCCCTTGGTCCATTGCAGCTGTCCTATCAAAGGGCACTGCCTTTGGATTACAAAAAGAAGTTTTTTATACATTATTCTTGGCAGCAGATAGCTTTAGTGGTGTCATTCATTTCAGACGCCATCACTTAAGCCTTTATGTCTACCTCTTTACAGGGTTCCTATACTTGTTCAGGCTTTTTATTAAAGATGCTTTGGGTAACATGAGTCGGAGAACTGAGTTTGAAAAAACCTTTTCAACAGAGCACATCCAGGACAGCACTTGTATTATGCACACCCCCTCATCCTTAAAAAAGTCAGTGAGAGGTTGCCCTGACTCCAATCCTATTCATCTTCTAGAAAGAGACACAATCTTGCACACATTATGGAATTACTCCTTGAGGGAGAGCAAAAGAGACCTAGTTGCTTTATGTGTGAAGAAATATGCTCACTTCTTCAGACTTCTCTCTCCTTCTGCTCAGAATTTGACCCACCACTTCTGTGTTTGCCAGGTTAAGATCACCATGCATGCTCAGTTCTCAAATGAAGTACATTGTGCTATTTATGTGGCTTCTTTACCCTGAGTAGAAGATAGAGATCAGAACAACAAAGATAAAAAATCATTAGTGATCATGGTTAAAATATATCTAAAAGATATTTGAACCACACATGACAGAGACACTAGAGAGAGTTTAACTGAGGACATACAGATGTGTTTTGTTTTTCCATTTCTATCTTATACATCACCTATGAATCAGCTACAAATAGAAACTAAATAATTTTGGATTAGCCAAATAAGAATTTCTTTTTTTCCCTTAGCAAGAACTCAGATGTCATCAATATCTGAATACCCTATCTTTCTTCTCCCCTATTTTTACCATACACTTTCATTCTTGTGTATGTTGTCTTATCTAGATATTTTGACAAAGTAAGATGAATGAAGAGGTAAGGCAGGAGAGATTTCTGGTCAAGATGGTAGTATAGATAAACTCTGAAATTACCTTCTCCCATGACTGCATCAAAATTACAACTAAATTAAAAAAAAAAAACTATCACTGAGAACCACCTGAAGACTAGCTGAACAGAATTAGTATAACTGAGGTTATAAAAAAGATGTCACATGGAGACTGATAGAATAAGTGGAGATGTAAATAAGGGATGTCCCACACCTATGAGTGGCTGGTTAAGAATCAGGTAGGATATCACAGCTATAGAGGTCCTTCCTGAGGAGTAAGGGGTCCCAGCCCTATACAGGCTCCCTAATCCAGAATACTAGTGCCAGGAAGTGGAGTTCTCACAATATCTGGATGTGAAAACCAACAGGAATTTTTTACCCCCAGAGTGACAAAGAACTGTGGGAGACTGAGACACTGCTCTTAAAAGGCAGTGCATAAATTTACTTGCTCTAAGCTCCATACCAGGGGCAGCAGCTAGAAAGTTTTCAGGGACATATGGGAAGGAACTAAATTGACTAACTCAGGGTGAGGACTGGAAGGGCAGGGGTAGAGGCAACTCTCTCCTGGGACAGATGATGGCAGTCACCATTGTTCCTTTGTTGAACTCTCCTCTCACACAGATAACAAGACCTAGGCAGGTGCTAAACATGCATTCTCCATTAAACTGGCTAACATCGTTCACCATGCCCTGGTGATTCTCTGCCCCACTCAACTCACTCATCTTCCCCAAGCCTCTTCTAGCAGCTTCTCTTGCTTCAAACTCATTCAAAGGATCACAAATCTTACATGAGTGGTAGCTTCCTTAGGCTTGCACTGCAGACTTTCTCAAAGGTGCAGAATTCCCATTTAAGTGGTGGCCACCCTCAACTTGTGCTGCAGACTCTTTGAAAGGTCCAATAACCCCATTCAAGCAGTAACTATACTCAGCATATGTTGTAGCTCCTGCCAAGTGGCCCCAAGCCTAACACAATGGGCAACCAGCCTCAGTCTGCATCATAACTCCCACCAGGTGACCCTAAATATGGCATAAGTGACAACCAGTCTTGGCCTGTAACATATCTCCAAGTAAACAATCATAAGTGGTAGCTGGCTTCAGCTCTCAACATAGTGCTCTCCTAAGCCTGACACAAGTGGCAACCAGCCTCAGTTCTCAGCATAGCCTTTTCCAAGTGACTCTAAGTTTAGCACAAGCAACAACAAATGCAGATTACTTTGTAGCTCCTACCACTGCACAAGCCCTGCACAAGTGGCAGCTGAACTTAGCCTGCACCAAGACCACTCCCAAGTAGCTCCATGTTGAACATTCCTTATGACCAGCTTCAGACTATACCAGAGCCACAGCAAACCAGCTTTATAATTTACACACCTGAAGGCTTTTGTGCCCCACTAAAGAGGCTCCTGCTTTTTGGGGTCAGTACCCACACAACACTTTGTACTTTGTAGTCATGGCCAGTTATCACCGTCAGTGCATCTGAGGGTAAATCCCATTCACTGATGTTTCAGCAGCCTCAACTACCATAGGTGGGCACACAAAACTCACACAAGGGGCGTATCCAGCTCAGGTGACTTGGGAGACTATGCCACTGAGAGTCATAGAATACCTTCTACATAAGGCCACTCTATCAAAACTGGGAAACATAGCAGATCTGCCCAATACACCGATCTGCCCAATACATAGAAACATAGCAGATCTGCCCAATACACAGAACAACAACCAAAGTCAGGAGGCAAAGAAACATGTTTTAAATAAAAGAATAAGGCAAAACTCCAGAAAAAGAAATAAACAAAATGAATATAGAAAATCTATCATATACAGAGTTCAAAACAATGCTTATAAAGATGCTCAGTGAAGTTGGGAACAGAAAATAAAAACTCAGTGAGAATTGTGACAAAGAGAAAAAACATAAAAAATAACCATCAGACCTGAAGAATATATTAGAGGGAATCAATAGTAGATTAGATGAAACAGTAGAGAATCAGCAATCTAGAAGATAAGGTAGTAGAAAATACCCAATTGGAACAGAAAAAAAAAAAATAAAAAAATAAAAGAATCCAAAAAAATGAGAATAGTTTAAGGAATCTCTAAAACAACATCAAATGTAATAACAATCTCATCATAAGAGCCCCGGAAGGATATTAGCGAGCAAAAGAAATTGAAAATCTATTTGAAGAATTAACGACTGAAAACTTCCTTAACCTGGTGAAAGAAATAGACATACAAGTCCAGGAAGTGCAGAGAACCAAAGAAGCTCACACCAAGACACATTATAATTAAAATGACAAAAGTTAAAGATAAAAAGAGAATTGTAAAAGTAGAAAAAGAAAATCTGATACTTATATACAAGGGAACTCTCATATACTATGAGCCAATTTTACCACAGAAATTTTGCAGGCCCAAAGAAAATGTCATGAAATATTCAAAGTGATGAAAAACTGTCGGGAGCCATTCTTATCAAGGCTCTCATACCTGAGATCTAGGCAACTTCCGCCCTGGGACAGGGTCTGCCTCGCCCTGTGCTATCTGATAGGATAGACAGCATATAGTCAGTTGCCCTGACATGCCCTGACTTGCCCTGGGCCCCTTGAGCCATTTGCTTAAACTAATCTGACCTTGCAGCCCCCTCCTCTCCCGGGACCCTTCTGCATTTTTGGATCATATAAGGAAATGGAATGTTCTGTGGTTCGATATCCAAGGCAACCGTGATTATGCAAATCCTCCCCTTTATATACTCTACCCCTACCTACAATAAACGAGGCTTGATCAGAACTTTGTCTTGCCTCCATTCTTTGCGTCTCCTGTCCCCCATTCTCTTGCAGATTGTCTCCTCGAGTCTCACATCTGGTCGGAGCTCCCGTTAGTCATCCCGTGGGAAGGGACCAAAAACTAGGACCTACATCCAAAATTACTCTAGCCAGCAAAGATATCATTTATAATAAAATGAAAAATAGATTTTCCTAGGCAAAATTAAGAGTTTATCGCTAGTAAATCAGTATTATAAGAAATGTTAAACAAGTTTCTTAAGAAAAAAAAAGATAAAAAATATGAATAAGAAAATATGAAAAAGAGTTAAATTTCACTGACAAAGGTAAAGCTTTAGTGAAATCAGTGGACTGACCAATTATAAATCTAGTACAAAATTAAAAGACAAAACTAGAAAGATAATGTGTAATTGCAACAATAAATTAAGAGGTACACAAAAACATGCATACAAAAGATGTAAAAAATATGACCAAAACATAAATGTGGAAAGGATGAGTAAAATTCATAGTGATTTTAGAATGTCTTTACACTTAAGTCATCACTAACTTAAAATGGACTGCTATAAACATAGCTTGGTATGTAGAAAGCACATGATGACCATAGACTAAAAATTTATGAGATATACAAGAAATGTAAAGAAATCTAAATATAACACTATAGAAAGTAATCAACATGCAAGAGACCAAGAGAATAAGAAAGGAACAGAATAAAAGAGCAATAAAAAATATTTAATAAAATAGCAATAACTTCATATCTATCAATAATTACTTTAAACGTAAATGGACTAAATGCTCCAATTGAAAGAAATAGGGTGGCTGAATGGATAAAAAAACAATATTGGTACATATACTGCCTATAAAAGACCCACTTCAGATTGAAAGACACACACAGATTAAAAGTAAAAAGGCAGAAAAAGGTATTTCATGTAAAAGAAAAGAAGAAAAAGCTGGGGGAATAATACTTATAAACAGGACACAAAGAAGGGCATTTGATAATGATAAATGGATCAATTCAAAGAGAAGATATAATTCTTATAAACATCTATAAAAAATATAGAAACACCTAAATATAGAAAGCAAATATTGACCAACATAAAGGGAGAAATCTATAGCAATATAATAATAATAGGGGACTTTTAATACCCTATTGGCATCAATGGATAGACCATCTTGATGGAAAATTAGAAAGAAAACAGTAGCTTTAAATGACACATTAGATCAAATGAATTTAATTGCTATTTTATAGAGAATTTCATCCCCAGGCAGCAGAATATACATTCATTTCAAGTGCACATGGAATGTTTTCTAGGGGAGAACAAATAGTAGGCTACACAACAAGTCTCAATAAATATAAAAAGATTTAAATTATGTTGAACACCTTCAATTACAAAGTATAAAACTAGAAATCAATTACAAGGAGAAAACTGAAAAACATACAATTACACAGAGGTTAAATAACATGCTAGTAAACAATGAATGAGTTAATGATGAGATCAAGGAGGTAATCAAAAGATACCTTGAGATAAATGAAAATAAAAACAAAATGACTGAAAATTAATAAAATTCAGCGAAAGTTGAATATTAAGAGCAATAGAGGCCTACCTCAAGAATCAAGAAAAATCTAAAATAAACTATTAAATTTTACACTTAGAAACTAGAAAAAGAACAAACAAAACCTCAAATAAGTAGAATGAAGAAAATAATAAGGATCAGAGTGGAAATAAACAAAATAGAGATTAAAAAATACAAAAAAATCAGTGAAGCTGATGCTTTGAAAAGATCAACAAAATTAATAAAATTTTAGCCAAACTCATCAAGAAAAAAAGAAAGTGGGCCCAAATCAATAAAATCAGAAGTGAGAAAGGGGAAGTAACAACCAACACCATAGAAATATAAAAAATTATAAGAAAATACTACAAAAATTATATGCCAACAAACAGTACAATCTAGAAGAAATAAATTTCTAGAAATATACAATCTTTCAATCCTAAATCAGAAAAAAACAGAAAAGCAGATCAACAAATGATAACAAAGTCAAACTAGTAATCAAAGATCTCCTGACAAACAAAATTTCTGGACCAAATGGCTTTACAGGTGAATTTTACCAAACATTTAAAATAAAATTAATATCTATCCTTATCAAACTACTCTAAAAAGTTAGAGAGGGGAAAACTCCCAAACTCCTTATACCAGTTCAGTATTACTCTGATATGGAAACCAGACAAAGAAAAAAAAGTACATGCCAATATTCCTGATAAGCATAGATACAAAAATCTTCAATAAAATATCAGCAAACAATCCAGCAATACATTAAAAATATTATGTTTCCATAATCAAGTGAAATTCAAATCTGGAATTTAAGGTTGGTGCAGTATTCACAATCAATTAATGTGATATATCACATAAAGAAAACAAAAGATAAAAATGATATGATCATTTCTACATCTACACCAATAGATGTAGAAAAAACATATAACAAAATCCAACACTTATGATAACAAATTTCAGCAAAATATGGTTAGCGTAAATATATCTCAACATAATAAAGGCTTTGAATGACAAACCCACATACTAAATGGTGAAAAACTGAAAGTTTTTTCTGTATCAGGGACAAGACAAGGAAGTTTTAGCCACAGCAATCAGACAATAAAAAAAAAAAGACTTCTGTCTACAGCCATGTTACTTTGAACAAGTCCAATCTCATCTGATCTCAGAAACTAAGCAGGGTCAGGGCTGGTTAGTACTTGAAAGGGAGACTACCTAGGAAGACCAGGTTCTGTAGGTGTAAAAAATAAAAAAAAAAAAGAAATTGTAAGCTGACAGGGTCCTTGCAAACTGCGAGGTCAACCACAGGTTGCTTCACCTAATAAATACATACATACATACATACATACATACATACATACATACATACATAAATAAATAGAAAGAAAAGACTTCTGAACTGGAAAGAAAGACATTAAACTGACATTATTTACAGATTATAGCATACAGAGAGAATTCTAAAAGTTCCTCCAAAGAACTATTAGAACTGATAAATGAATTCAGTAAATTAGCAGGATACAAAATTAATATTTAAAATTAACTATATTTATATATCCTAATATCAAACTATCAGAAACAGAAATTAAGAAAACAATACCATTATAGTTGCATCAAAAGAATAAAATACCTAGAAATAAATTTAACCAAAGAGGTACAAAAAACCCCTATATTCAAAAACTATAACATTGAAGAAAGAAATTGAGGTAAACACAAATAAATGGAAAGAAATACCATGCTCATGGAGGTGGAAAATGAACATTATTAAAATGTCCATACTACCCATGGTAACTACAGATTCAATGCAATCCCTATCAAAATATCAATGGCATTTTTTTCTAAATAACTAAAAGAAATAATCCTAACATGTATGAAACCACAAAATGTCCTAATGATCATAGCAATCTTGAGAAAAAAGAAAAGAGGTAGAGGTATCACAATACCTAATATCAAACAATACTACAAAGTTATAGTAATCAAAACAGCATGATACTGGCATAAAAACAGACACATAGATCAATGAAACAAAATGAAGAGCTTAGAAATAAACTTATACCTATATTGTCAATTAATGAATGACAAAGGAGGCCAGAATATACAGTGGGTTAAAGATGGTCTCTTTAATTAAACATGTTAGGAATGCTGTACAGACACATGAGAAAATAAAACTAGATAACCTACTTTTACCATATAGAAAAAATAAATTCAAAATAAATTTAATACTTAAATGTAATACCTAAAACCATAAAACTCCTAGAAGAAAATAAAGGCAGTAAATTCTCTGACATTGCTCTTAGTAATATTTTTTGAACATGCCTCCTCAGGTGAAATAAACAACAACAAAATAACACAAACAAATGGGACTCCATCAAATTAAATAGTTTTTACACAATGAAAGTAACCATCAACAAAAAGAAAAGATAGAGAGTAAACAAGAAACATCTTAGACTGAGAGATATCCCCAGACCTCTTACCTTGAAACAAGAATAAACTGAACATCTAAAAACTTAACAAAAAACACCAAAACTACCCACCAGCACATCTAAGTGTGAAATCTGTGCATAAGGGCTACCACAGGTCAGAACCCTGGATTTCGGGCAATGGACTGGGAGAAACAAAGAAGCTGCCTCTGGCACCTGGAGCTCTCTGCAGTAGGAGAGGGAGGCAAGAAAGTGCAGTGAGTTCCGTGAACAGCCCTGTCTAGGAGAACAGTGAACTACGCGCGGCTGAAGGTGCCCAGGCATCAGAGCAGAAAGCAGAGAAGCAGGATAGCAGAAAAACAACAGTTGATTTTTACCAGCTGCAGTTGCAAAACTAAGGCTAAGCTGCAGGCCCCTCCACCCATATCCTCTGAGACTGAACACCACGGAGTCCCAGGGGAATCTGAGCAAATGTTACCAAAACTGTTGCTAACACTGACAAGGACTGATACTGAGAGTAGCAAGCATGATTAAATATATACAAGAAAATAAAAAAGCATTATTAAGGCTTTGTATAAAACAGAGATCTAAGAGGCTTAGATGCCATCTACTAAAAACCAAAAGAAAAACGCCTTCTTTGCAACATGCTAGAGAGAGATATTTATATAATAAATTTTCTTTCTGGAAAAGCAACAGCATACATTCCATTATTGCCCAGGCAGAGAAATAGTACATTAAACACATGAACAACCAAGATGACAAGGCAGCCAAGAAAGAAAGAGAAAAATTATCAGAAAATAAGTTTACAGACATAGAAACACATGACTTAATGACAGAATTCAGGATGGTACTTCTGAAAAAACTCAATGAGATCTAAAACAATTTATATCAACAATTTCAGGGGGGGGCACTAGTTGAGCAGAATGAGTTATTTAGCAAGGAAATTGAAACCCTCAAGAGGGACCAAATAGAACATCTGGAGATGAAGAACACATTGCAAAAGGTGAAAAGTGAAATAGCAAGCTTGAAAAATAGAGTTGACCAATTGGAGGAAAGGTTCAGTGACATCGAAGACAGAAATCTAGAAATAAATCAGAAGGAAGAAGAGGGAAACCGAAGAATAAAAAGTAACGAAAGAAAAATACTAGAACTAGCTGATACCATCAGGAGAAGAAAAGGAACAGGGATTAGAAAGCATTTTCTGACAAATAGATGATGAGAATTTTTCAAATGTAGAATTTCCCCAAATCTAAGGAATGAGCTGGAGCCTGGAATTCAAGAAGTCAACAGAACACTCAATTATCTCAATCCAAAAAGGCCTTCTCCAAGACACATTGTATTAAAATTATAAAACAAGAAGGACCAGAGGGAAAACCCACAATACCTAACCAAAATAAGAAAAGCAGTCACAGAAGGACAAGAAAGTAATGAAAACACTGAGCTAACAGAAAGAAAAGCATAAAATGGTTATAAGAATAGCTCATATTTCAATAATTACCCTAAGTGTAAATGGACTGAACTCACCAATAAAAAGACACAGAGTTGTAGATTGGATCCAAAACAAACCCCAAATATATGCTGCCTTTAGCAGATACATCATAGTTTCAAAGAGAAATATAAACTCAAAGTTGAAGGTTGGAAAATGATATTTTAAGCAAATGACATTCAGAGAAAAGTGGGAGTAGTTGTACTAATATTGGATGAAATAAATTTTAAAATAAAAAATGTAAAGAAAGATATGGAGGGACACTTCAAAATGATAAATTGAATCATTCCCCAAGAAGACATAATATATAAAGCAATTACTAACAGAACTAAAGAGAGAAACAGACCAAAACGCTATCATAGTAGGGAACCTAAATACCCAACTGTCGAATATGGATAGATAATCCAAACAGAAATGCAATAAGAAATTAATATCCTTAAATGACTCATTGGACCAAATGACCATAATCAATACTTACAGAGCCTTTCATTTTCAAATAGCTGCTTATACATTCTTCTCTAGTGCACTTGGAACATTCTCAAGGATTGACCACATACTGGAACAGAGATAGCCTTAACAAATATAAGAGGGCTGAAATCATAACATCCATATTCTCTGGTCATAATGCTCCATAACTGGAGATAAACTGCAAAAAGAAATCAGGAAGAACCACAAATACATGGAGAATAAACAGATGCTATTGAAGAATAACTGGATCAGTGAAGAAATAAAGAGAGATCAAGAAACATAGAAATGAATGATAGTTATAGTGCGATATATCCAAACTTTTGAGACACAGCAAAAGCAGTCATAAAAGGAAAGTTTATATCATTACAGGCCTATCTCCCAAAACAAGAATGAGCCCAAATAAACAACCTATTGCTTCATCTTAAAACTAGAAAAGGAAGAACAGATGAAGCCTAAAGTCAGCAGAAGAAAAGAAATAATCAAAATTAGAGCAGAAATAAATGAAATTGAAAACAAACAAACAAACAAAAAACCATAGAAAAACAAATGCAACAAGGAACTGGTTCTTTGAAAAGGTTAATAAAATTGACAAACCCCTGATTAGACTTATTAAAGAAAAAGAGAAAGGACACAAATAAAATCAAGGATGAAAGAGGAGAAATTATTACAGACACCTCAGAAATACAAGGGATCATACAAGAATACTATGAAAAGTACATAACACCAAATTTAATAACCTAAAAGAAATGACCAAGTTTTTAGAAAAATACAACTTTTCAAGACTGAATCAAGAACTGAAAAGTCTAAATAGAACAATCAGCAGTATGAAAATTGAAACAATAAAAAAAAACCTACCAAAAAATAAAAGTCCATGACCCGGTGGCTTCACCAGTGAATTCTACCAAACATTCGAAGAAGAGTTAATATCTATTCTCCTCAAACTCTTCCAAAAATTCAAAGAGGAGACAATACTTCCCAACTCATTTTATGAGGCCAATATTACTCTGATACCAAAACCTGGTAAAGATAACGCAAAAAAAGAAAACTACAGACCAATATCTCTCATGAACACAGGTGCAAAAATTCTAAATAAGATACTAGTGAACTAAATACAGCAACATATTTAAAAGATTATACACCATGATCAGGTGGGCTTCATTCAAGGAGCACGGGAATGGTTTAACATACAGAAATTGATCAATGTATTCACCACATAAATAAATTAAAAAATAAGTCATATGATCATATCAAGAGATGCAGAAGAAGTCTTCGACACGATATAGCATCCATTTATGATCAAAACACTTAACAAAATCGGTATAGAAGAAAAGTAACTTCACATACTAAAGGCTATATGTGACAAACAGTCAACATTATATTTAATGGCAAAAAAACTAAAAATCTTCCTTCTAAGATCAGGAAGAAGACAAGGCTGTTCACTATTGCCACTGTTAGTTAGGATAACATTGGAGGTTTTAGTGAGTGCAATCAGGAAGAGAAAGATATAAAAGGCATCCAAATGGAAAATGAAGAAGTCAAACTTTCTCTATTTGTGCATGACATGATTCTCTATGCAGAAAACCCTAACGACTACATAAGGACACTAATAGATACAATAAAGAAATGCAGTAAATTTTCTGGATACAAAATCAATGTTCAAAAGTCCATAGCATTCCTATACTCTAATAATAAATTGTCAGAAAAAGAAAAAATAAATCCTTTTGCAGTGCAACAAAAAGAATAAAATACCTAGGAATAAATCTAATGAAACATGTGAAGGACCTATATAATAAAAACTATAATACCCTATTAAAAGACATCGAAGAAGATACAAAGACATGGAAAGATATGCTATGTTTTTTGAATTGTAAGAACCAACTTAGATAAAATGACCTTATTATCTAAGCATTATACAGATTTAATGCAATTCCCATCAAAATTCCATTAATATTTTTTAAGGAAATAGAACAAAATACATCAGATTTGTATGGAAGCACAAAAGACCTCGAAATGTCAAAGCCAGCCTTAGAAAAAAGAATGAGGTTGGAGAAATCACTCTGCCTGACTTCAAATTATACTACAAAGTAACAATAATCAAAACGACATGGTATTGGCAGAAAAACAGACACACAGACCAGTGGAATAGCATCAAGAGTCCAGAAGTAATATTTATATAGGCAAATAATTTTTGACAAAAAAGCCAAAAACATACAGTGGAGAAAGGAAAGCCTCTTCAATAAATGGTGCTGGGAAAACTGGAAAGCCACCTACAAAAGAATGAAACTAGACTGTTATCTATCACTGCATGCCAAAATTAATTCAAAATAGATTAAGGACCTGAAACAATAAAATTCATAGAGAAAAACATTTACTAAACTTAAGGATCTTGGGCTTAATGAGGATTTTATAAATTTGACCTCAAAGGCAAGAGAAGTAAATGAATGGAACTACGTCAAACTAAAAAACTTCTGCTCATCAAAAAAAAAAAAAAAACAAAAAAAACCTTCAACAAGGTAAAGAGACAACCATTTAAATGGGAGAAGATATTTCCAATCAATGCCTCTAATTAAGGCCTAATATCCAAAATGTACAAAGAACTCAAACAACTCAATAAAAACAACAACCAAAAGATCCAATCAAAAAATAGGCAGAAGCTCTGAACAGACACTTCTCCCAAAAAGACATACAAATGGTCAACAAACATATGAAAGGATGCTCAGCATTGCTAGTAATTAGAGAAATTCAAATAAAAAACCAATGAGATATCATCTCACACCTGTTAGAACAGCTATAATCAACAAGACAAGTAATAACACATGTTGGAGAGATGTGGTGAGAAAGGAACCCTCATATACTGGTGGTGGGACTGCAAATTGGTACAGCCACTATGAAAAACAGTATGGAGTTTCCTCAAAAAACTGAGAATTGATCTACCATATGATCCAGCAATCCTTCTACTGGGTATTTACCCCAAAAGCTAGAAAACCCATATTCAAAATGATATATGCATACTGATATTTAAAGCAACATTATTCATGGTAGCTAGGACATGGAAGCAACTGAAGTGTTCTACTATAGATGATTGGATAAAGAAACTATAATATATATATATATATATATATATATATATATATATATATATATATACACACACAATGGACTATTATAGTCATATGGACTATTATAGTCATATAATAGTTCATTGTATATATAGCCATATATATACAATGGACTATTGTATATATGTAACATAATAGCCATAAAAAAAAGATGAAATACTGACATTTGCAACCACATGGATAGACCTCGAGATAATCATGCTAAGAGAAATAAGCCAGACAGAAAAAGTTGAAAATCACATGATATCACTTATATGTGGAATATAAACCTAAAAGCAAACAAAGAGGAACAAACAAGAGACTCATGGACATGGATAATAGTCTAGTGGTTACTAGAGGGTAGAAGAGAAAAGGGGATGGGGGAGGTAGATGGTGTTTAAAGGGTCAAAGACGAGATGACACAAAGAAATCTGACTATGCGAGGGAAACACATCATATGTATATATGTGTGTGAGTGTATATAAATATATATATGCCTTACTGTTAAATTATACACCTGAAACTTATTGGATTTCATTTACCAATGTCACCATAAAAATACATTAAAAGTAAATAGATAGATAGATAGATAGATAGATAGATAGATAGATAGATAGATAAAGTGGGAAGTGAAGGAAAAAGAAGATAACCTACTGAATAGGAGAAGATATTTACCAGTGATACATCAATAAGGGATTAATATCCAAAATATATGCATATTTCATACAACTTAACACCAAAAAAACCTAGACCCCAAACAATTCAATTATAGAATGAGCAGAGAACTTTAATAGGCATTTTTCCAAAGAAGATATGCCCATGGCCAACAGACATATGAAAAGATATTCAACACTGCTAATCATCAGAGAAATGCAAATTAAAACCAGTGTTATATCACTTCACATTTGTCGGAATGGCTATCATCAACAAATCTAAGAAGAAGTGTTAACAAGATGTGGAGAAGAGTAAATCCTTATGCATTGTTGGCAAGAATTTTAAATTGGTGTGGCCACTTCAAAAAACAGTATGGAGGTTCCTCAAAAAATTAAAAATGTAAGTACCATATGACTCAGTAATTCCATTACTGGATATTTATCTGAAGAAATCCAAAACACTAATCTAAAAAGATTCATTCAGCCCTATCTTTATTGCAGCATTATTTACAATAGCAAAGATATGGAAGCAAACTAAATGCCCATCAATAGATGATGTATAAAGAGGTGGTACATATATACGATGGAATATTTCTCAGGCATAAAGAAGAATGAAATCTTGCCATTTGTAACAATATAAGCGCTAGAGGGTATTATATTAAATGAAATAAGTCAGACAAAGAAATATAGTTATTGTATAATTTCACTTACACGTGGAATGGAAAAAAGAAAATAAGTAGATGAACAAAATAAAATCATACTCATAGATACAGAGAACAAATTGATTGTAGCCATATAAAAAGAGGTTTAGGGGGTGGGCTAAAAAGGTCAAAGTATTTAAGAAGTAAAAATTGTCAGTTATAAAAATGGCCACAGGGATGTAAAGTGCAGCATAGGCAATACAGTCAATAATATTGGAATAACTATGTATGGTGTCAGATGGGTGATCATTTCATAAGTTATATAAACCTCTAATCATTGTGTTGTACATATAAAACTAATATAGTATGTCAACTGTAATTGAAAAATAATAAAAATCATAATAAAATAAATGAAATTAATGAAAACAAGAGATAAGCTATGTGAAATGGTGGATGCTTGTGAAGGCAGGGGAAGGGGACTCAGGAATATATCATCCAGATTCTATTCAACTCCATGTACAGATGTCTCCCCATTTGTTTCTGAGGTTTAAAAAATGTTGTTTGCTTTGCTTATGGGAACATCTTTATTCATAATGGGGAAACTGGGAACTCCTTTACAATAGGGGTGGTTATGCAACCTTGAATTCTAATAGCTAACACAAAGTAGTAAGTGTATACTTAAAGTCAATTGAATAAATGAATGAATAAAAAAAAGAAGTAAATTTTTCAATTATACTTGACTTAACTAATGATATATAAATACATCCAAAATCTATAAGGGATAGTAGAAGAAATGAATGTATAAGATTAAGTGTTTTCTCAATAAAGAATAAAAAGGATAATTATAGGAGATGAAGTAGTGCTATAAAGTAAGTCATCCTGCCTGACCTTAGACAAGTTATTTAACCTTCCTTAGCATCAAATAGTACAAACTTCACAGAACTATTATGAGGGTTTAATATAATAATGTCTTTAATGCAATAAATAAAATACCTGGTAACTTATGACTTGTTACTAAGTCACAGATATTAAATGTTTGTTTTGATCCCTCTGGGGAGTTTTAAAGAAATTCTGGACCAAGGATCAAGTTGAGGCATGGTAAGGTACCAATAAGTCTTGTGATTTGTAGGAGCTGTAATTTCTCAAATCTGGTTCCATCATCTGGTTATGGAACTTTCTCAAAAGAGCACACCAGGGAGAACTTCAGCCATGAATCCAGGCTGACCAAAGTAGCTCCATTTATAACTCTTGTGAAACAGAGGTGCTTAATTGGAAAATTACTACTAGCAAGTTTGAAGAGAAAAAATTGTTTTGGGCAAGAAATCTTTTATAAAAAAGAAGATCAAGAGAGAGGACAAGGAAGGTGTGAAGAAATTATCTCAGATGAGATTTGATTCAGTCTGGAGAGAAGTGGAGAACTTTTATTTTTAAGATGGAGGTGTATTCAGGAAAGATTTTGGCTTTTTGGATGAAAAGAGCACTGCAAGTATAAGATTTGGGGATAAATATTAGAAAGGGAAAAAATGTGGTCCAAACAACAAGGCTCCTTTGAGTGAGTTAAGTGAAATACTCAAAAAGAGTATGAATTTGGCAAGAAATTTATCTATGTATGTGTGTGTGTGTGTGTGTGTGTGTGTGTGTGTGTGTGTGTGTATATATAATCTCCTTTCAGATTCCCTGGAGAAAATAGAAGAGACCATTATTAAGGTTTTCTGAGGGCCCTTATCGTACCAGCCATTAGTTCTCTCTGACAACCCGTTCCACAATTCTTTGACATATCAGCCCGTTATTGAGTTCAGTGATCTTTTGGCTCTGAGATGCATGCTTCTCATTTTATTTATACTAGGATTCTGGTCTCTCTGTTTCCAATTCATTCTCCTCACAACAGCCAGGGTTTTTCTGAAAAATAAAAAAAGCCTGAAGGTCTTATTTCCATGTTAAAATGCCAATCCTTGCCTTTTATAAAGCTTTCGAGAAACAGTTTTTATTGGCCAATAGCATCACATCTCAGCAGCACAGAAATGTTTGCATATTCCTTCTCTTCTCTTTACTTTTCCCAAATACACACATAAAGTTTTTCTCTGTTCTTCTACTTGCTTAATTTCAGTCACCTTTCAGTAATTCCTCCAGCAGTCTTTCCAACCACCTTCCCCCCTTATCTATAAACTGGATTAGATACTCCGTCTAGAATTACCTAAGCGCCTGTGCCCCATTCTTATCATCAAACTTTCCCCTTTATCTCATTATCATTTCATCTTACCACACACAAGTTTGTATATGCTTCAAGGGTCTTATTTTATGTAGACAATATGTGATACTTGGTAATGGTGGAAATGTCTTTCTAGAATAAAAGGGCAAATGAATGTACATCTCATGATTTTAACTAGGGTATATACTAAGCAGTCAGCCTCTGTCTAAGATAGTTTTCTATTGTATTGAAGATGTTTCTTGGGTGTGACCTTAACAGCTCCACTTGTCGGCCTCCCTGTATGTTTCTTTTTCTAATTATTGACAGCAGCAAGGCTTTTTAGTCAATCTAGATTTCCTGAATATATCTTTACTTCCATTCTTAAGATATTTATAGAGTAGCCAAAAGAGCAAAGGAAAATTTTTATGCAGATTATGCCTTCACCTGAATAAGAACTTTTGATGGCAATGAAGTTGGTCTCCTCTTCAAGAGATTAAAAGCCTTAAATCTGGAGAGTCACTTAATAAGATGTGAACATTCATATGTTGTCCTGCTGACTTTTAAAAGCAATTAAAACTGTAAGTGAGCTAACAGTGAAGTTTCTTTGTTGATATGAATGTTTGTTGTTCACACATACTCTGAACGCTGACTAGTTAGAGAAGAAACTGTCCCAAAACCTCCCAAGAAAGTATCTCTGACATAACTAGTTAGTAAGCTGGTAAATCAAATTTATCTTACACAGTCATCATGCTCAATAAAGTTTTGAAGGTTAAACATTTCCGTTCTTAATTTGGATTTATTATTTTAAATCATATTATGTATTGATTTTGGTTTAAGGATTAAATATGTTGCTAAATCAACAGAGCATTTTCAAATGTGAGATAAAAATAAAAAATATACAGGTTATAAAAATGCTTAGATGTTATAGTTGTTTTTATCATCATTATTGATAAACTAACAAGCAGAAACTATAGGATTTTAAAAATTATTTGTCTTAACATATAGTAATAAGAAACTATTTATTTATTTGCTATTATTTTTTGAATAGTGTGTGTTATACTGTTGTCACTATTTGCAGCTCAAGTATTAAATTATAACTGATAAATTATTTCTAAATTCTAATATTTTTTTAAAAAGTAATGTTGATTTCTTTCCTTCTACTCTCCCTCCTTTCATAATCTTCTCTCTTTAAGTCTCTGTCTAGAATTATACCCTCAAATGAAGAAATGAAACTAACATTCTAGAATAATCGAACACTGTTTTCTTGTTAATTGTGTCAATTTATTTTCACTAGAATTTTCCTGATGTTTCTTTCTCAATTTTGTACTCTCCACTGTAAATATTAGCAAAAGCTGAGACTATTGAAAGAAGCTTAACACATTTGACTGTCACTTTCTTGGAATGCAAAAATATACCACGCCTTTTTAAATATTCTGCTTTGGGTATTATTCATTTACTTTTTAATTATCAGCATTTATATCTTTTTCCCCTATCTTTACATGTTACTTAAATGCTCAAAGGAAATACTCCCTCACTGCCAATCTGAAGAGCTTCTTTTGAAGACATGAGTAGCATGGGGAGTCCCAGCACATGCTGAATTGAGTCAATCTAAATAGTTGGCAGTTGGCTGCTGTCAGAGTAATTTTAAATCATATTATATTTGCTCTCCAAAACAAGTGAAACATGTTAGTAGCTCTTCTCCAAACAGTGCTCTTTGAGGTCTAATTTATCTCCACGTTAAAATTTTTCATTTTTCTTTAAATATTTTCTTATATAAAATCTTGAGACTTGTATATTTGGATTAATTAGAGATTAAGAGATACTTCACAAAGTGGGAAGCACATGGACTAGGTGCTTATTGCTTTGGACAAGAATTCTTATGTATATACCTAAAAGTACCACAGACTCAGGGGAAATACCTAAATAGTTGTCACAATCTCTCTTTTTCTTAGCAATTTTTCTTTAGGCTCAGAATTTACCTTTCTGATAATCATGTTGTTACCTAATTTTATTTTGTGTCTAAATAAACATTTCTAATTCATCTGGTTTGAAGAATAACATTAAACACTACACGATTTTATTAGAAATAAATAGAAGTACGAGTAGATTTTTCCAAGTTCATTTTGCTTTATATTAAACTCATAATCTCAGGAAATGATAATGGATGTCCATTGCAGTTAGAGTTTGATTTATTTTAGAATGACCAAAAGTTGTAAACCAGGTCATATTTAAAAAGTAGATTACTCCAATGATTTTTCTAAGAGGCAGTTCAATCTCCCAAAGGCTAGTGTTTTGATTTACACCTAAGTGATTCAGGGTTTAACACAGGTTTATATTATTGTGAAGGACTTTGAGTCTATGGTTCTAAGGTAAAATGTACTTATTTTAAAAATATAATGTGTCATTAAAAATGATCCTAGCAGATTTGATAAGTACAAGGTAATTCCTTTCTTGGTGATATGTGACAATCATTAACATTTTTTTCTGAAATCTTTATGTGTTGATGAATTAGCCAATTTGCACTGGTAAGTCATGTCTGATCCAGTTATTTCAGTCACCTTAATAATCAATGCAGATCACTGCATGATCGATTCAGCAGCAGAGATGGGAATTAATCATAAAGACAGTTTCTAGTCAAATGGAATGCCACAGATATGATCTTATGCCAAGGATTCTTTTCATAGGATTGTTTCTCAAGCTTGGTCTTCCTTTTGTTAGTATAGCTGCAAATTCCAGTTCAGGTCTTAAAACATAACCAATATTGTGTTTATGACATCAAACTTAGATGACAACTGATTTCAACTTTAAGGTAGATTATTCAATTTTTAAAAGGCCATTCAAAGGGATAGTTTTAAAAATAAAATCTTCAAAATAACTTGACAGATTCTTCTTTTCTCTTCTGGGTCTGTTAAAGTAAATGAGAGTATAACTATATGCTAAGTATACATACACACTTATGCAATCATACTTAATCTGTTTGATCACTTCTAAGTCCGACATATTTTTGACAAACCATATATTTAAAATATAGTATTGGTAATTTTCTCAAGATTTTTTTACAAGTTTGTAGACTTTCTGATGTTAATACATTTTGTAGAGCTCTTCTTTCAATGCTTGGTCAATACTGATTCCAGGAAAATGAAAAAAAAAACATTTATTTTCATTTATAAGAAGTTATCAAATGTCTTCTCGCACCTGCTGATAGTTCTTGCTTGAATCTTTGCATGCAATATATACTCTGTCAGGTGACCTTCATGCCTACTGTCACAATAATCATTAAAAACAACTGGAATGTACTTCTTGTAAAGCTTGAGGCTGTTCAGAAGGTTATAAAATATGAAGACATCTATGGCTATGATGAATCTGTGACTTAAAAATACTCATTCTTCAATGAACTTAAAGGAAATGGCTAAATAAGAGAAACAGAGTCTGAGAAGTTTCCCAATTTGTGTAAAATATTGTGGAAGGAGGTACTTTATGGAAAAACTTGATATTACAGGATGTTGAACATCACATGAGAAGTTTAAATTCCCTTGGAGAAAGCTGAAAGCTGCTGTGATGTTGATCTAACCTGAATTTGTGCTTTACATAGGTTTTTTCACAAAATCTATGTAACAGAGATTAACAATAGGACTTGCATGGACTTTTCTGTATGATGCCAAGTTGATTGTATTCTGTAGAATAAATAGTTTGCCATATTCTAGAAAAGATCATTGCATTTAACAAAGCTTTATGGAGTGCCCAGATTATGCTAGCCACTGCAGGACAGGATCCAACTGAGGGCATGGCTCCTGACAGGCTGTTAGATGCTTTGCCTGATCTTGCTTTGTGTACCTTCTTTCTTTGGATACATTTATTAATGGGCCCAGCTTTTGTTTAGGCCTTGAGAGATAGTAGTTTATGGCAACAATTAATATAATATGTATTCAGTATTTTCTCTATACAAAACACTAAGCATATGTGTTGTCATTCTTTTTTTCCTTCTCATACTTTCACAGAAACAATGAGAGCAATCTGAAGGGCAAGAACACATTGAATGGTCCCAAGCTCTCACTTGAGGAATTTGGGTAGCTTACAAAAATGTAGCTTGAGGAAATTTTTTTTTCCAAAGAAAGTTTTTTTTTTTTTTATATATATCTAGCTATCAGATTATAGGCCATTTACTTTAATATGAACATTTTAATTGGTTCAGAGAACTAAGGCTACTTTTAGACATGCCTATTGATCAGAGTCTCTTTTCACTGATTTAACTGAATAACTTCTTCTAAAATGCAAAATCTTTTACAAGGTAAACAAAAGGGCAGCCTTCTCGATCACTTCTTTCCATCACCACTTTAGGGCAAGGACCAGGATAATGTGATCTTTTCACTTTGGGGATTCATCCATGTTTTTCTACATTTCCTCACCTTTCCTGCTAAATAAATCTTCTATGGGTCAAGTTTCACTATATCTAAAAAATTTTATTTCCTCATCTGTTTGTAATTTTTCATAGTGAGCCAAACCTAGCAGAATCTTACTTGAGAGGATCTTTCAGGACCTGGATTAAAGGTAAGTCTCTCCTGAGAGAATCTGCATTGCTTCTGCTGAGTTTCCTGGAATGCTATCAACCTGGGAATAATTTGCTATTTCTTGGTTTAGAATCTCCCAAACTTGGAACGAGGTGTAAATCTGATCCCCAGTCCAAATAAATCAGACCTAAATTTACAAATTCTTAGGAGAGACTTTACCCAGGACACAGGTCTCATGTCCATTTGCCATTTTTAGTCCACAATTTTATTGATGTGCCTAGCCCTTTGAAAGTCCCAGGGTTACATGGGAATCTCAATTCCAACTCCCTGTTCTGTGCGAAGACCAAGAGCACTGTGCCATCCTTTTGAGGCTACTGGTGATCAGAAACAGAAAGTCCTCAAGAGTAGCCACTTACTACTCTGGTTAGAAATTCTCCTTCATCTTGGGAACCTGGGAATTTCCTTTAATTGATTGCAAGCCCAGCTCTGTATTTAAAAATATACATATATTATTGTATTTTATGCTGCATTTTCAGATGTTCTCTCGACTTAGCAATCATCAGCTTTTTCTTCTTATGGATTGAGAAAACCATTGTAGCCATCGCTCATGTTATCCTTTCTTTTTATTTAATTATTTGAATTTTTTTTCCTTCTAGTGGAAGTTATTGAATACTTATAATTCAATAATCTTTCACCCTATGAAGACAATCCTATGCAAGCAATTAGTATGGATACAGAAGACACAACCTAATATTTTTACCTTTCACATTATTGACTAATATAACCCTGGATGTTTCAATGTTCTAAATTTTGGTTGTGTTTAGTCCAGTTTGGTTATTTTAATAACTGTGATTTTATTTTTTTAAAAGGGTATTTGAAGATAAAGGTAAAGATATACATTTTTGGAGGATAAGAAAATGCTATTTGAAGTTAATCAGTGAAAAGGCCTTAT
Source organism: Macroglossus sobrinus (assembly GCA_004027375.1). Lineage (NCBI taxonomy): Eukaryota > Metazoa > Chordata > Mammalia > Chiroptera > Pteropodidae > Macroglossus > Macroglossus sobrinus. The sequence continues at coordinate 36,316 of PVKZ01005011.1, read as the reverse complement.
TTTATGTGCTAGCTAACTTAAAAGAGCTTAGAAATTCTGAAACATGTGATGCACACCATCAAATAGGGGATTTCTGAAATTATAGTTGTATGCTAATTACTCATTTTAGGCTATCGTTTTTTGAAGCATTAAATGATCCTAAACCCTCTGTCTCAGTGAGGGAGAAGAAAACCCTTTAGTCACCAGTACAGAAATTGCTGCTTTTTAAAACTTGATTAGAAATGAATTCAATAAGAGATATAATGATGGATTTATAAAAATAGCATTCCTTCATTAATGGATTTATTATTCTAATGTTTTTTTTTTTTTACTGTAATCCTTTAAAATTATACAAAAAATATTATTTAGTTCTGGTTTACCAATTTGCTTACCAGGTCACTTAATTATTTAGTTTATTAATTCTGTAAATGTCCGACTTACCATGAACTCTAGTGATTTGCATAAGTAAGGTTATAGTTCTATTGGTAATCAGAGTCTAACAACTTGAAATAGGAATTTGACATCATTTATATATTTTAAATGAAATAAAGTCTTTTTTTTCTTTCAAACCGATGAGGGAAATTCAACAGCTGGAAAATTGTAACAATATAATCTAGCTATTCAGCCTCCAAATTTGTCCAAAAAGAATGATGATGGGCAGCTAGAACGAAAAAAAATCTCTGAAGAATAGGACAGAAATAGCTTCTAAATTAAGAAATATGAAGGACTCTAGTTTTGAGACAAATGTTTTAGTTTTAAAAAATATTCCTACCAATACAAGAACTATGAAGTCTTCTAGAAACCCAGATTTTATTATACTTATTAAAAATGGTTGCTCACAGGGAAAGCTTCAGGAAAAGCAACATCTCATTATTATAAGGGTCCTAGAGCAGAGCTGGCAGTTTATATATAATGAATATCATTTACACCATGCAAATGCATTCACATCACTCACAGGCTCTGTTTACATTTAATATAAAAAAAATCTATACAATATTAAAATGGCACATTATTCGATTTAACAATGGAATTAATATAAATAGCCATCAGTTATTATTTAAACTTTGCCAAAAGTCTCTTGGACAATAAAATAAGATTTTTTCTTTCTTTCTTTCTTTCTTTCTTTCTTTCTTTCTTTCTTTCTTTCTTTCTTTCTTTCTTTCTTTCTTTCTTTCTTCTTTCTTTCTCTCTCTCTCTCTCTCTCTCTCTCTCTCTTTCCTTCCTTCCTTCCTTCCTTCCTTCCTTCCTTCCTTCCTTCCTTCCTTCCTTCCTTCCTTCCTTCCTCCCTTCCTTCCCTTCCCTTCCTTCCTTCCTTTCTTCCTCTGTCTCTTTCTTTCTTTCTTTCTTTCTTTCTTTCTTTCTTTCTTTCTTTCTTTCTTTCTTTCTTTCTTTCTTTCTTTCCTTTCTTTCTCTTTCTTTCTTTCTTTGCCTTTATGCAATTAACATTAACTTAGCAAGTCTGAGTAGAGACAATCTGCTGTTTATTATATAAAATAGTGTTTGAAACCTTTGGGCTCTGTAAGGGCACTTGGAATGTATAAGCACTTTCTTGGGGTAAAATTTTTTTCCCAAGTGCCTGTGAAAAAAGTGCAATCATTTATTTTCTGCATATTTCTCAGCAATTCATAGCCCATTGGATTCCCATGACAGCATTTATCTGTGCTCATAGTTCCAGATTTGTTAACATTGGCTTAGAGGGTGTTAACAAAACAGATAAAGAGACAAAGAGAAATAAAGAAAGAAAAAAAAATCAGGTTTCTCTGGGACAAAATTTTAAATTACAGGCTGAGAAAAAATGATCTCAGTCATTCACAGAGAAGGTTATAAAATTCTGCTGTTTTGAGAGATCCATGAGAATGAATCAGAGACTACACATATGCATTCTTAGTTTGGCATGAAGGTAATGAAATCCTGAAGTATGACACAAGGTAGAAACCTGCCTTCAAAATTATACTTTGCTTAATAAAAAAGGTAGTAACCTAGCTACATCCACATTTGTGTGACACTTGTTGACAAAACATGTACTTTTAATTTTACTGAGGGAGAAATTGAAATTATATATCCTAGTACAAGTTTGTGAGAAAAGCTGTGTTTATGTCATTCAACTTTGCAAAAATAAAGGTTGAAGCTGATAGTATCAGATAGGAAGATATCATCTACAAGAAGCAGAAATCCCTAATTCAAATGATCTTAAATAATGGAAATGTATTATTTTGCCTGTAAGTCCTGAGATAGAAAAGATTTCTAAATTTTTCAAGGTAGAAGTGTTAAAATATCAAGAAGTCCTCAAACTTATTTTCCATTTCTCCTTAGTTTTGACATCTTTACTGTAATGGCTTTACACTTATGGACATATGATAATTGAGGCATTTCTAGGAACTCGTTCAGACATGGCATCTCCCACAGAGTAAGAGCAGCAGCCCTTTCTGATTTCCTTTATAGGAATAAGAAACTCATTTCTGCAGATGCCACATGGGACTTCTAGGACATTGGTTACCCCTTTACTGTCTCACTCCCCCAGCAAAACTTCAGTCACAGTAAAGGTTGTAGAACCCTCTCAATTGGTCTAGAAAATCAGATTTTAATTAGGATCATTCTTTCCTGTGTGCAGTCTGGCTTTTCCAGCAAGAAGAGAGAGAGAATTAATATCGAAGAGAAACTCCAGTGATTATTACACTCAGTATTCCAAAGAACATTGGGAGAATTCTGGACTTGTAGGCCAAGACTCTTGATCTTTTGGCTGTAAACTTCATCTGGGAAAGAGTTACACTTGATAAACTATTCTCAGGGGAATACAGTGTCAAAAGTTTGGGCCATTCCATCTTCAAAGGGAACAATAGAAAACAACTTTTCTTAACTGTGCCTACATGGAATTGTGAAAAGCATGCTGACCTCGGCAAAATAAAAAAAAAAAAATTGCACTTTACCTTGAATCACAGTTTCAGCACTTAGCAATGGGTTCATTGGCCAAAGCAAGTGTCTCTCAGAACATCAGTTCCATTAACTGTAAAAAGTAAATGGCAATACCTGCCTTACAGTGTTGCTGCAAGGATTTAGATAATGTATATGAAAGTATTCTGTAAATTGTAAAGTTCAATACTGTGTAATAGAAAGGTATGATTAGCTAATGAATCAGTCAGTTTTACCTCTGCATGTCACACTTCTCCAGTCATTTAGACATGTTTTCCTGCTGCCTCACCAAAGTAGCTTCCTGCTGTCTCATTATCACCTCATGTTTAACATGGCAAAGATCAAGATTTTAATTTTTTACCAGAACACACTCTTCTCTTTTCAACTCTGCAGTACCTGTGGAGAATATTACTCCAGTGTCAATCACCCAGGTCCGAATCTGAGTCTGTTTTAGAAACTGTTCTTTCTATCTCTCTCTTCACAACTGTGAGTTCATTAAATCTTGCCACTTCCTACATAGTTTCTATAATTTTCAGCCTCCCCCCTCACCCTTGCCAAATAAGTATCTAGTTCAGAGTGCTGTCATTTAACACATAAGGCTTCTGAAACCTTTTCATCAGCTTTGCTTCTTCAACTTTATGTGAAATCTCCCCAGACAAGACAGATATGTGAGAATCACTGCAACATGACATCTCCCTACATGCTCTACAAATCTGGCTGTTGTGCAACAATGTAGAATGTTATTAAATGTGGACACTTAATGTCCCCATTAGACACTTGGAAGCAGGGAAATCCCACAAATCTGGGCTAGAGAGTTCTTTGATAACTTTCTTTTCTCCTTTCTTTCACCTCGAGGAGGGTGGGCAGGAGAAGACCTGATAAATCTTTGGGGAAGTGTAGGACTTACTGAACAAATCAAAACATCTTTCTCATTCTTTTTGCCTCAAGCCTCTGAGTACTAGCCTATAATCTCCAGGATGGGACAAGGGTGCATCATAGTTCCAGGGTCAGATGAAAAAAGAAAAAGAAAAAAAAACTGAAATAATACTTGTTTTGAGGAAATGGTAAACATAAATTAGAATGATAGAGATACAGTTTGGATGAGGTAGAGAGATTTAAAGATGGTAAAAGAATTTGGTGAGCATGTCAATGAGTGGTAAAAGGGAGTTTGACCATGGCACTGAAGTGTGTGATTGATCTATATGTGAAGTACTTGGTAAGACATAACATGCCAAGTTATAAGTGGTTAGAATATGCAAAAATGTAAGATATGGAATGGACCAAAGGGGCATGATGATTGTTCAAAATGATATATGCACAGTAAAGGACAGTGATAAGATAAACTTAGATTTCAGAAGCTGAGGGAAAAAGGTGGAGAAAGAATGAAACAAATATGTTGTGTACATACTATGCATTAGGAGCTCTACTATGTTCTTTAAATACATCATTTAATTAAATCTTTGAAGTAATTCTATCAGAGAAGTATTGTTATTGTAGTTGTTACAGATAAGGAAAGTAAAGGAACTTGCTCAAAGTCTCTTTAAGCAAAGTGACTCCAAGCACTTGCATATTGCTGCTCAGTTTCTCATTATATCATGTGATCACTTTTATAATAACCCTGTGGGACAAGCAACAATAGGAGAGTTTACAGTTAAAGGAACTAAGGCTCATACAGGTTAAGGTCCTTGCCCAAGGCCACACAACTTGTTTTTGTTGTTTTTTATTTTTTTATTTTTGAAGCTGGAGTTTGAATTCAGATAAGCTTGTCTTCCAAGCTCACTAAATTATACCAATGAATGTAAGAAGAAAAAATAGAGCTTAACCTCAATCCTTATATAGGGCTTCACATATTAGGTGCAATTTCATAGATATTACTGAAGTGGTTTCTAAAAAGGTAGAAGTGAATCAGTTTGCTTTTTGACTTCGATAAGAAATGAAGATGCTCTGGCACCCTTATGCTACTCATCTGAATTTGTCTGGTGTTCACAGTGGTACTCCCAGCAGTTGGACAACTCTCCCCGTGAGAAGACAAGAAGATAATAGTGCTTCTATGGCTTCAAAGAGTCAAGAAGAAAAATCTCTTCCTTCTTAGGTGCTTTATTTACTCTAAGTGGCCTGAGCAATAGCCACTCTCCTCTCCCTATAGTCTTTAACTACTGTTTTCAGTCAAAAAGATCATTTCTGCCTTTTAAGTACAGAGGATTTCTAAAATTCAGATTGGGAAGGAGTGGGCAGGGACAGGGCAGAAAACTGTGAGACTGTCTGGCATGTTCATTCATCCAACAAATATGTTTGAGCACCTACTATGTGCTAGGGATAGGATAGTAAAACAATATAGACCAGGTCTCTGCTTTACTTTAGAGCTGGGATCAAATTCTGCTCCCCTCCCTAGCATTTGCCTGTGTGATCTTGGGAATATAATCTATTTCTAGGATTTTCATTTCATCCTCTATAAAATGGAAATAATTATGACACCTGTCTTATTAGGTTGTTGTGAGAATTAAATAAGAGAATTTAAATGGCCTGCTGCATAATATGTGGTTAGTAAGTACAACACACACACACATATACACAGTACTCAGCACCCAGAACCATAGGTTCTTAATAGATACACAGTACAGCAAGATGAAAGGAGGGAACATGTAAACATAAATGTTTCTAAAATATCAAATAAGCTTTATTATGTTGAATAAGGACTTCCATAAAGAAATACTTGGTTAACACAGAAACATATATCATATTGAACCGATTTATCAAACTAATGATTAGTCAGCTTTGAAAATATGAAGTTCCCAAGCCTCCCCTCAAGAATACTCCTACTACATTTAACATTTTCACCTATTTATCATCATTATGCAAAGTTGTTAGTAGGTGACTACCTATTTAACCACAGGGCTAATCATCTCTGTTTACACTGAGTTCAGAAAAAAAGATATCCAAGAAGACTGTGCCCCCCATAGGGCTGAAAGGGTATTATTAATGTGGCTGGGAAAATACCTCAGCATTATTGATCTATGAATTGGATTATTAACATGATGATTGCATATTTAAGAAGACTCTAAAAGCATTTCTTTTGCTCTCCATACCAGAAATAAATGAGGTTTGTATAACATATACCTATTCTCATTAGGTTTTTCTCTGCTACTTTTCCAAAATTCTTGCATTCTACAGCATCTCCCCAGTGTGCACTAAATCTTTTATGTTCCAGTATAGCATTAACAAAAGAAGTTCACAAGGATTTTATAGAAAAGATTCTCTTCTATAACAAGTATATTTCTTAGATATTTTTCTCACTTGTAACTTACCAGAGGCAAACACACTGCATTGAAAAGAGCAAGAAGGTATGATTTACATTTTTTTCTCCCTTAATACCTGTACTACCTTGGGCAAGTACCTTAACTTCTTGTGAGCCTCATTTATTAGAGTCTTTGGACTTTGAAACCAGTCAAATTCAAGACTAGTAAAGATTCTGAGTATAAATCACTCTACAGGCAGACTTAATTTATTTAACAATCCAGTCCTGCAGAGATAATTTTTTTCTAACTTAATCACATATTTGTTAGTTTACTCATTCATTTGACAAACAAGCAATTAGCCACAACTTGGTATTATACCACTGGTTTGTTCCTAAGATTATAGAGATGAGTAATTCAAGTCAAGCCCTGTTTTCAAGGAGTTTGACTCTGGGAGTATAGAAAGGAACCAGATTGATAAGAAAAAAAAATCATAATGCAATGTAATAGGTGTCAAAATAGAGGTGCCTGTAAATCTTTCTATGGGCACAAGGAATGGAATGATTAACTCCACCTAAGGTAGGGTTTCAAATAATGGGTAAATAGGATATAAAAACTGAGGGAAAGTATAGTAAGAGTAAGGCACAGGAATGTTCCAGGAATATCAAGTAGTATGATTGCAACAGGAGAGGAGGTTAGATATGGAGTTTTTAAGAAGTGGAGTGGAATAATTAGAAGGCTAATTATGAAAGCTGTGTCTTGAGGAACAAGAAATGGTATGGGGTGGGAGACATGACAGTTTTACAAAAACTAGTTAAAGAATAATTTTATTAAATCAAAAGAAAGATCATGGAGACTGAATTTAAAAAGCGGGGAGGGACAATGGCAAAATAATGGATCTATAGAGGAATACTTCTAAGGAAGCAGAGACAAACTTTGGTTCCTACGGGTAGAGATTGAGAGCGGAGGGAGTGAAAGATACCTCACCACAGCACACATGTATCATTTTGTGTGCGTAGCTATCCAATTTACACTGATTTTTTAAAGATCAGCAAAAATTTTGCTCATGAGATCACACTTGAGAATTTATATATTAAAATACATGTTGTTTCATTATAGAGTACTTTATTTTTTGTGTTAGAATTAGGGCATTATTTTTTATTTTTAAAATTATATTTGTGGGTAAACTATATTATTTATGAATTTTTTATCAGTATAGTAATGGAGCTGTTGAAAAAAATGTATAACAAAAGGGGAGGTTGGTTATGATGGGGTTAAAATTTTCGGTACTAGAAGAATGAAACAGACAACAAATTCAGATATATTTGTAGCCTTGGAAGGTAAATGAAATATTTCTGAATGTCAAGTTTTTACTTAATATGGCCTTGGTGGGGAGCCGCATGTTTTTTGGCAAGCTCTAATGTTCTAATGGTCCCTACAATGAACCCTAAAGATGTTGGTGAATTTGGTTCTCCATTTTTTCTCCATTTATATTGTAGATCTTATGGAATATGTGTATGTAAAACACATGGTGTCCTCTAATCTAACCATTTAAATCAGCTATGACTACTTCCCTTGGTCTTAGTTCTTAACCCCTATTGTGTTGGTGACAACCTCATTGCTTGATAGCCACACTCCTTTTCCTCCTCTTGCTGAGCTTAAAAGCATCCTCTAAATAGTAACTATTGCATTCCTCAATTACCATCTCTTAGCTATAGATAGGGTGACTATAACATTTATCATTCAAATTAAATGCTTTTGAAAATGAAAATGGGTGGTATTAAATAAATATTAGGGGATTGTCCTGGCAAACCAGGATGTATATTCACTCTAATTATACACTTCAGAATGGTAAAAAAAAAATTGTAATTAGTTATTCATCATGGAAGTGACCAGATATTCTTGCCTAGACCAAATGGTAACTAAAAACAAGTCCTTGTGAGAAAATTAACTCTTGAAGGCAAGGACTATGTAATTCATCTTTGCATCTTCAGTGTTCACCTCAAATATGGGAAATAAGTTTCAGAGCCTGGTCAAGAGATTTGGATCTGCCTCTAATTAACCAATATACTTGATATCAATGTTATCACCCAGTAACCAGAAAATCTCATAATGCTATTAAATGGCCACCACTTCCCAGAAGGAAAAACAATGTTTTTTTTTGTTTTTATTTTTCACTTTTTTTTTTGTAAAAGCCAATGAGAAAGTCTTTCCTTTATTATTTTTCTTAATTTTGCATTATACAATATTTGAAATATACAAAAATGCTTAATACAGTCATGTAAGTCAATGTTTAGGAAATATCTAGTTACTTTTTATAAAGCAGAGGCTCTGAAGAAAAGAAACAATAATCAAAACTGGGCCTTTCTTCACAGCCCAGTTTAAAGCTAAACCTCCCTAGGGTAGCACTTCTCAAACTTACTGTACATGTGAATCACCTGGAGATCTTGTTAAAATACAGGTTCTGGTTTGTAGTCTGGATGCAGCCAGAGATTCTGTGTTTTTAACAACCTCTCAGGAATGCTAATGCTGCTGGTCCCCAGACCACACTCTGAGTAGCAAGGGCTTTAGAGTATTTCAAATCTAGCATTGGTATCACTTCCTGCTTTTAATTGTTTACTTTCCATCACTAGGCCAAGCACTCCTCTGAGGAGTGCTTAAAGTATTCCATTCATGTCCCCAGGCCTTACTTAGCTCCGCACCTGGCATGGCTCTGTGCCTAGCATATGGTAGCCCTTCAATATAACTTTATTGACTGAATGATAGAAAGCAGTTCAACCTGTGTCTTCTTATAGAAACTTTAGCCAGTAAATCGCTCCTTTCCTCCTTTAGGAGGACCTAGTGGATAATATTACCTTTTCTTTGTATGTAACACACTCATTTGTCAGCACATTAGTTTCCTTTTCAAAGCTAATTTCTAAATTTGATTTTACTTTTAGAAAACTTGCACTGAATTGAATGGCCTATATCTCCAGACTGCAGCTAGTAAACCCAGCTTAGCTTTTAGCTCTTGATCATGAACTGCCTAGACCCAAACTAAAAGTCAAGGAAGTACTTTCTATGGATTTGTCTATTCTGGAAATTTCATGTAAAAGGAATTATATAATATATGACTTTTTTTGTGTGTGATGTCTTTCACTTAGCATAGTGTTGACTGTCTTTCTGGTTGATCATGGAAATTGCAGAACTTATGACTAATTTTTGGTAAGTATCTGGACAAACCTAGGTCAGTTTTCCCTTGAAATACACAGTAGTTGCATTCTTGAAAAAATCTGTATGTATTAAAGCCATCCAGAGTCACTTGGTGCTTATTGTACAACAGATTTTTTATCACAGATTGTTTACCTACATGAATGTCCCTTAGGACATTTAATAGTTGTGTGAGACATAGGAAAATATATCATTGTATCTCATGGATTCCTTCGTCCCACTTAGCACCCATTAGGCCTCCCATTATTTTTCCAGGCAAAATCATTTGTCCCTACAGATTCATAACATGCTCTTCACTCTCATCGAGAGCCACTGTTCACTTAGCCTCAGAGATGAAGTACGTGCTTTTCTCTTTTAATGCTTATCTCTTTATCCACGTTCTTGGTGCTATCCCTTCTTGTTTCTTTTAGGTACTTACCAGTCAATATTCTTTTTCAGATAGTTCCAATTTCTCCATTTGTTGTTGACACTGCCTTGTCATCTAGCTTTCTCTCTTCTCTCTCTCTCACCTCTCATTATTTAACCATCAACTTTGTGAATAGAATAACTTATATTCTAATTTTTAGCCTTTTATTTATTTCCTATTCCATGTCTTTCAGGCACTCTGCCATCTCAACACAACTGCTCTATCAAAGGCTCCAACACAATGACCCCTTCATTCCCCAACCCCTACTCCTAATCCTTACTTGACTTCTCTGTAAGGATATGGTGCTCTCCTGGCTCCTCAGGCATCTTTTTCAATTCCATTGCATTCTCCTTTGCCTCTGTCATCTCCTGAGCATATCTTAAATGTTTAGTGGAATTTTCTGTCTTTGTTCACACACTGATGATTCCTGAAGGTCTATTTCTAGCTAGATTTTTCTGTGTTCCAGATTTCTCTGCTGAGTTCCAGACCTACATATCTAACTGCTTGTAGTCATTGCCATCTGAATCTTCTAAAATTATGTTAAAAATACAATGACAATAATCAACACTTCCAAATGTGTGCTCATCTACCTTCTTCTGATTTTCTCTTACACTCATTATCTTTTTTTTCTTTTGTAACATACTGCCCAACTGACATTCATGACAGAAACCAAAACTATTCTGGATGTTTCTCTTTGTCACTTCCCTCTCTCCATCCCCCTCCCATTATTAAATATTCCATATCTTTTTTTAAAAAATTTTCTTCATAAGTTATCTCTACTATTACTGCTTTTCTTCAGGCTTTTGTCACCTATCACTGGAGTTACTATTGTACACTCCAGAGAAGAGGAGTAGTCTAGGAGCAAGAAAACAAATTTAAAAAAATAATTTTAGATAGAATATAAATTAAATCTATTTTTTTATTGTTAGTCTCAGTCTCCAAAATTTCCCAGCTTTGATAAAAAAAAAATGACTGTGCTGTACCCATTCTCTCTACTTACTTCTATCTACTACATGAAAACTCCTTCCTTTTGAGAGATTAACCTATGGTTCAATACACTGCACTTATAGCCAGGGGTCCAAGATTGCTTTCCTTAAATTGTAGGAAATGTCTTGTCAGGACCTCCGATTAGTCTTCTATATTATTTTTAATTCTTTGGTAATCATAAATAGACATCAAAGAGAGAAAGATTATGGAGACTATAGCTTCCCAGTGGGATTCTTGAATGACTCTTTTTCCTAGTCAGAAATTTTTTTTCTGACTATTTTTTTGGCTCAGCTTTTTGTTCTTTAAACATTTAGCCTAATAAATGCAATGGAATTAAAAAATTCTAAAGTACTTTAGCAACTTTCAAAATATGTTATCTGAGATGAATTACCCTCCTGTCAGAGAACAATATCATTTTCAAGAAACAGCATGACATAATAGATAGGCAGATAGATTTATGTATGATATATTTACTGCACTCAATTCCTGATCCTGATATTTACTTATATTTGCTTGGTAAATGTGGATAATCTCTCTGAGACTTCATTTTCTTATCTGTAAAGCAGAGTAGTGATAGGTACTGTCCTGGGGTTCTTGTTAGAAATAAATTTGTTAATTTGTTTAAACATAGTGCCTGGCATGAAATAAGATGTGCTAAAAATGTAGGTATAATAAAACTAATAGAAACAAAGTTTTCAAATAAAGCTATCAAACAATGTATACAATAATCCTATATATATTATTACATTAACAAGAAGTATACATATGATTTTCCTACTTATCATGCTGGTTTGTATTTCAGTTTACTGTCTGCTAATTGATTGTGACCAGATAAAAGGTGATAGTAAAAATTTTATTATTTGTAGACACCTTTTTTTCATCTGTTCCCATGACTCCCTGTTGCTCACTTCTTCAGGCATCTGCTCCAATGACACCTTAGACAGAGGCTGCTCTTCTATCTCTCCTGTACACCTTGCTCTGGTTTATTTTGCTTATCCTTTTCTTTGTGCCATCTCCTGACAGTATATATATTTACTATATGCAATCTGTTAGACATATATTTAAAGTCTATCATCCATGACTAAAACTTTTCTTCCACTAGACAATGTCTCTTTCATTCACTGATGTATCATGCATTCCTGACACTAAAACAGTGCCTGCAACATAGAAATTGCCCACTAAATATTTGTTGAACTAAGTTTGTCTAATTTGATCATGAAAAAGCTCAGTTCTAGAGGGGAAATATTATTTTCCTTTCTTACATAAGAGAGTAAAAAGCAAAGTTTCTTAATCAAGATGGAAACAATTTCAAGGAATAAAATTCAGGGAGTACTTGAACTTGAATGGGGAAAAAACATTACATCTCATTTTCACTAACCTCTCACTAAAATTTAACATTTACTCCTTTAATGAATTCAAGTAATAAAAAGCAATAGTATTATAAGTGTCTATCATTTTTTATCAATAGATATCACAAATATTTTTATATCACATTAGAGTTGTAGATATCTCAAAATATTATTTACATTTATCAATACCCCCAAATTATGGTCTTTTTGAGATACTTCTTCTGGTATTGATATATAATATAATAAAGAAGCACATTTATTATTGTATCAGAAAAAAATTAAGAACTAAATTCTTCAAAATCCTCTGTATTATTTTATTCAATTAAAAACCTCATTGAGAAAGCATCCATAACTTTCACCAGATTATCAAAAGGATCCCTAGCACACAGAATAAACTAAGAAACTTTGGTATATAAGCTCAACAAGGCGCAGAGATTTGTCTGGTTTATATAACGGATAAGTGGCAGTTATAGAACTAGAACTTAATTCAGGCCTTTTTTGTGTAGCTTTGTTACTCTTCACTGCCAACCTCAAGAGTTAAGGGAGTACACATACCTGGTGTCAGAGATGGTTTGTTCTGGAGTTTTGCAGCATGGTGGCCCTGACAGAGATATATTTGATTTCATGTTTACTATTCTTTCTCCACAACTGCTTCATAAATATTTCAATACTCATTAGTATTATAGTTGATACTTTCACATTTCTTTCTAATTTTTTAGTATATTGGTCAGTCAATATTGCCCATTTCAGCCATCTGGGTTAAGTCATGCCAAAATATGAAGATTAAAAAATTATCAAGTTTAGGAAAGAATCTCTGGATTAAAGTTTTAGTTCTTGGTTGCAATTTCTTAACTGTTTGGGTGACTGGAGATTTTATGGTCTGTGCACTTGTTGATGCCCTAGCCAAATTCTCCTTAGTGTAATTATTTTCTGTTGACTTCTGATTCTGTAGTTGTTTCACTTGGATATAACATTCTTTATTTAGGGTTCTAAATTGTTATTGTGGTATTTACGTGCATAGCTAAACAGTTGTCATGCTTTAGTGTAAATTTCTATTTAAGCATATACCATTTTCAAAGACATGAACTCATGTATATTTCATTTAACAGTTGAGTATATAAAAAGTACACATAAAAAACTGAATCAATAATTAGGAAATATAGATATGGAATATAGAATAAACACATATGCACACATACATGCGCATTTATTTCTGAGTGGTAGATGATGAAAGTGAAACTTGGACCTGTGTTATTCAATTCCAAGATACAATACCTGCATTACCCTCTGCCACACGTTTGTGATGCTGTAAGTACTAAGTTATAGTCATATACAGATAGGTGTGTTTGGCAATCAGGGGTGTGGAAAGGTGTAGAGAAGTAAGCTTGAAAATCAGAATAAATTTTTAATAGACTATTTTCAGTATAATTATTAATGCACATTATAGTAATGCATTCATATATTCCTTGAAGAATGTTTCAGCATAGATGAGCTTGATCTTTGGTAAAAAAAATGACTATGCATTTCTCAACAACTTCTCCCTCAACTATCATTGTTTGATTTTAAAGGAGAAAGCCATGTATAGCTAACAAGAAAGAGACAAGTTAGAGGAGCCATCTGGGCAGACAAGGACAGGTACTATTCCTGGAATATAGAATAATGGGTGCTTTGTGGGGATGAGTCTCTTGTGAAGATGATGACTCGGCATAAATGAAGTTTTCTGCCTTATTTACAGCATTCTTCTTGCACAAACTCAAAATATGTTCATGCATTCCTGGTCTCAGAATCAGCCTTTTCATCTTGGTACACCCTTTTTGAAACCATTGGTTAGGCTGTGACTACCTGTTACATGGTAGTTATTTCTCCCTTGGTGTCTTTCAACAGCTATGTCTTTTAATATGCTGTTTCTTCAGCCAGAAATTATTAATATAGATTATGGCCTAGTTGCTATTCCCTGTGAGAACCAGACTCCTGTCTTAGGGTTGCTTTTAGCCAAGGAAACCCTTTACTAGGTTGGAAAACCATTCTCTAGGTGTTTTAATTTTATTCTCACCAATTCCTGCCATCTTCACCCTCAAAAGAAAGGATAGTTCAAACCTCTTCCATTCATTCATCAATAGTACATTCTCATAGGGCGTCCTGCATGTATAAGTCACCGTGGCACATAAAACCTCTGTGAAGTCTCTGTCCTCAGGGCTCTTAAAATTTAATTAGGTAGATAAAACCCATATTTGTAAAAGTTAGCTAGCAACATTACAAGATCATATATGATAAATCTAAAAGGAACATCAGCAATAATAGAGGCCACATGAGTTCAAAGAATCACTGTAAGTTGGAGTTAATTGGGAAAAACTCATGAAGGAATTGAAAACATTTGCACCTAGAAATTTTACCTATGAACAATGGGAAAACCTGCTCAGTAGTAAAAGACATTGATTATATCTAATAATAATACAAACATAGCAACAATATTTCTGTTATTAAAAAATGTCTCTAAACATAAAAAAAGTGAGTACAATCAACTATTAAAGAAACTATTTAATTTAAGAGAAAGAAAATGATGTTTAGAATTGGACTTTCTCTGAAAAGTTTTTCTTGTCTGTGTCCTCATTTCAGGATAACCCCAGTGTGTTATTCTGTACCCAGAAACTTTCACCCTGTACACAGTGTCAGCTTAAAAGATAAGGAAAGGGTAGACAAAGACAATGTTCAATGTTAAAAATAGAAAGGTTAAGAAAGTCTTCTAAGTTCAGTGCCTCAGGTTAGCTCAGTTTGCATTTTTTTTAATAAGAAAAGGAGATTCAAAGAAGTACAGAAACAAGAAAAAAAAAAAACAAGCTGTTAAGTAGGAAAAAAAACCCCACATCGATAAAAATTATAAACAATGCTGCACCAAACCCGCATGAAGCAGTCTCTCTGAGTACACTGTGAGGCATGTTTACCAGAAGAGGAAAGATTGAGCTGGCTGGCGCCTTTAAAATGTGCATACTCAGGAGTTTGGGCACAAATATGCTTTTGTGAGTGTTTTCTCAGAGGAAATTTGTAAACGCCAATCTTTTTCTAATCTCAACTGTGTTTTCAAATTGAGGAAGGTATGAGATTTCTTACAGAGGACATAGATATGCAGAGGTCCATTAGGAAGTTATCTGATATTTAAACGCAAAAAACTGCAATTAAAATCTCACTACACTTTTCATAGTTTGTTTTCTTTATTTGAAGCAGTCAGGAATTAAAAACAACTGAAATTATTTTTGTAAACCTTTCAAAAAGTTCATTTTTGGACTAAGCCCAAACATAGTCGGTAAGCCAAAAATGGTCTATTTTCACTAAGAGTTGAGTGATGGAAAGCAGAAACTGTCATGGAAAGTGTTATGTGAATACTCTCATTAAACAAAAAATGGCTGTGGATTGGAAGTAGGTATTTCTTTACCTTTTAAAAATTCTAGCAAATTATTTCCCTTTGGAGGATGATCATTTGTGCTAATTTGCCTGCATTCCAAATTTTAGGAGTCTTGTGACAGTATGGAATTTTTTTTTGACAGATTTTCTCTCCATTTCCCACTCACCGTTGGATCTGTAGAAAGACCTTGGACATTTCTCAACCAAAAGATGAGGATGTTTAAACTCTAAGTATAGTGACTGTCTCACTGATTTTGATTGACAGTATTTTGTTCTGTGTAATTCACCTACTAATGTAAATTGTGACTATAGTCTATATACTTCCATTAGCTCCCACTAAAATATTTTAGTAAGGTATATTTTGAAGTGGATTATTCACAAATTATTTCAACAGTTGTGTAAAACTATAAAGCAGTGGTTCTCAAAATGTGGTCTGCCAACCAGCAGCTGTAGCATCACCAGGGGACTTGTTAGAAAGGCAAATCTTAAGACTTTGGCCTAAGTTTATTGAATCAGAAACCTGGGGGTGGAGCCCACCAATTTGTGATTTAACAAGCTGTGATTCAGATAAGCTAGATGTCAAGAACCAATGCTATATAGAACTTAAAAGTTGAAAGTAGAATGAGAATAAGATTAGAACTATTTACTGCTCTAAAAAAGTTTTTGAAACATCTTTTTGTAAAAATAAAATTTATTCTGGAACAAATTTGACTAAACAAGTTTTCATAGCATGCCATCCCATGACATGACAGACTTAGCCTTTGTTCATTCACTCAACATAATATAAATATTTGAGTATTTCTTAAATGCTCATCATATAGATTATTTAGTACAGGATGATTCCGATGCACTAGTAATAATTTTCCAGATGATAGTTTTAAATAAAATGAGATTCAGAGAAAATTTTAGTTCCATGAAACAAACTCTAAGAAGATCCTTGCTAACTTTAGCATTTGAGAAATAAGGATTAACAGTAATATCACAATAACTGAAATTTATAGGATTACTCCACTTGAAAACAGTTTTTATTCTGACATTTTTAATTCTCTTCACATAACTTAGAAAAGGATCTGGGTAATACTGTCACAAGATAATATCTATGTCTGACTAACATATATAAGATACTTACAATTATTTTTAACAAATACCATTTGTTAAAAACTCTAATTCTCTTAGAAAACTTTTATTGACCTCTGTTGCCAAAAAGAAAAAAAAAAGCAGTATTGCAGGATAGAAAGAGTAATTTAGCTGTGAAGTCGGGAAATGCAATATTTAAACTTGATTTTGCCACTGACAATGTATAGATGTGAAGAAAGCACTTATTCTCTCTGGGCCTCAGTTATTTAATCTGATCATTCTAGAACGGCTTCTGTGTGTGGTTTCTCATCCTCCAGGAGGCAGCTTGGGCTTGTTCTCATGACCACGGTATGGTTCCGAGGGAACAAGTGGAATCATGCAGGCTGGAGGCAGACATTCTGAACTGGCACAACAATGTAGCTGCCATATTTTATTGGCCAATCTAAGTCACAAGTGAGGAAAATTCAAAAGGTGGGGAAGTAGATTCTACCTTCAGTGGAAGGCACTATAAAGTTACATTGCAAAAGGTGTGCTACAAGGAGAAGAATTGATTCTGCTTTTGCAATCAATCTACATTCTTAGCTTTAAAATACCGAGACATATCAAGAAATGCACTCTGTATAACACTGTAGTATGCTCACTGTGGACTAGTTCAGGTGTACAGAACTATTTAGGAAAATAGAAGCTGCAAAAGTATATAACATATCTGTGAAAACTGTCATAAGCATGTTTTAAGCAAGGCTTCTCTTTAATTATTATCTAAATTTCACATAAAGTCTGCTTCATCAACTGGATAAATATTTGACTGCTGTTCAGTAAATTGCATTAGTTTACTTTAACTGTGTGCTCAGCCTTATTCAGGAATCCTACATTAGGCAATGTAGTGTGTAATGCATCTCTGCAGGTGACCAGAGCTATTCTCTGTATGAGGTAAATTAAAACTCATATTTTAAGAATTAAACATTCTTGCACTTCATGATTTCAATATTTAATTATAACCTGTGTCAAGGCCTAATCTCTGACTGAGTCAGGCATGAAATTAATCAAAAAAAAAAAAAGAGGCAAAAGTTTAGCAATTCTCCTACACTGTAAAAACAATGTGTTTTTTTTTTTAGTTGCACACTGATGTTTATATCTGTTTAACGGAGAAGACTCTAATATACACTAAGCTGGTAGAACAAGATGCCATATGTGGTGACTGTGACATGTTCAGAAAAACTCAATACCACAAACTAATATTTACTAATTTTAACAGGGAACCAAATCTCCTTTAAAAAGAGATAAATTATTAACCTTATTGGAAGAGATAATAGAAAATTATCCTAGGTCAAACAAAAATAAAATATGTCCAATAGTACATTTGTTTTAAGTGTGTTTGTTTCATTAGTATTTTCTATTGGTTTTTCAAAAACTTCTTGCATGAAAAAATTCACAAGTCTTCTTACGAATATTTACTTATAAAAATAATGGAAAACATTTTCTGCAAGTATTTTTTCTATAAGAATTTGCGTAGAATTATAAGATTGTATTGATCAGAAAAGAAATGTGTCACAATTAAAGGAGGAAAATGTATTGAGTTTAGTTAGTAGAATTAGCATTAAGCCACTGATTTCACAGTCAAATATACAGGTTACCAAGTCATAGTGATGAAACAGGAGAGTTAAAGAGGATGATCACACTATTTTCTTCACCACAAAAGTGAGATAAATTAAAATGTGTTTAAATTTGATAGCATGAAACAGAAAGTTTGTTGTTGTTGTTGTTGTTGTTGTTGGTTTTTAACGTGTCATTGGTTAACAAAATCTAGAAAGTTTCAGCTGTACATTTTAACAGTAAGGCATATATATATATATATATATATATATATATATATATATATATTTTTTTTTTACATTGTGTATTCACCTCCCATAGTTAGATTTTTTACTGTCACCACGTATTTGACCACTTTGACCCGATCTACCTCTCCCCTCTCCCCATCTCCACTCTTCCCTACTCTCTGGTAACTACTAGCCTAT
This sequence comes from Macroglossus sobrinus, assembly GCA_004027375.1. Classification (NCBI taxonomy): domain Eukaryota; kingdom Metazoa; phylum Chordata; class Mammalia; order Chiroptera; family Pteropodidae; genus Macroglossus; species Macroglossus sobrinus. The sequence continues at coordinate 17,748 of PVKZ01005011.1, read as the reverse complement.
TGTCCATGTCTATGCATCTCTGTTTGTTTGTCTTTTTCACTGGAACAGAAAGTTTAATTATGGTTTGTTGCTTTAATTATTGCCTTCATTAAATGACTCCCTTTCTTATGTAGTCACATTATAAGAAAAAAGTCACAGATAAATTAAATAGGAAGCAAGCATGGAGATATATCTTTCATTAGGTCTACTGTAGGGGAACTGGGATGGGTTTAGTAAACAAAGGAAGTGAACATGAAGGCATGAACTTGTATTGTATGTGAACAAGTTGTCCTGAGCCTGAATGCTTAGAACATCTTGAATTCTGCAGTCTTCATGCTTCTTTCACTAATTTTGGGAGAAGCAATTAGTACGACCACTGATTATATATATATATATATATATGAAAACATTGATTATCTACAATATTTTTAACACTTAAATTCCACAATGAACAAAATGCTACCCAATAAAAATATATAACTTAGTAACTCTTAAAGGAAGTAATCTAAATGTCTTTATGAAAACACAAATTTAGACAACAGTGAAATATGCAATAGGTATGAAACAGGCAATAACATAGAAAATGACAATACTGAATGTTGTGCAAGATGTGGAGAAATAAGAACTCCCAGACTATTTTTGCCAATATCCCGTAAATGTGAAGGTGTACATATCTTCATGCCTTGCATTTCCATATCTTTGTACTAGGTTGTTCATCATAACATTCAGTTTAATAGCAAAAATTTAGAAACAACCCACATATCTTTATTACTATTGATATATTATGATAATTCTTATGTGAAATAATATATAGTGGTTAAACAACTATATTAGAGCTATATATATGAACATAAATAAAACAGTAAAAAACATCCAGCAAATATAAATGCATATAGTAGGGTACTATTAATAAATTTTTAAAAACATGCAATACTATGAGTTGCTCATGGATACATATCTTTGAAGAAAATATATTAACATGTTTATGTAATTGTAGACACAAAATACACGTGTCTTTCTTCCATTCTCCCTTTCTCCCTCTTTCTCTTTCCTCTCTTTCTTTTCCTCCCTCCCTCCCTCTCTTCTTTCTTTCTTTTCTTTTCTTTCTCTCTTTCTTTCTTTTCTTTTCTTTCTTTCTTTCTTTCTTTCTTTCTTTCTTTCTTTCTTTCTTTCTTTCTTTCTTTCTTTCTTTCTTTCTTTCTTTCTTTCTTTCTTTCTTTCTTTCTTTCTTTCTCTTTCTTTCTTTTCCTTTCTTTTCCTTTCTTTTGCCTCTTGAATGAATAACAGGGATATAGTATTGAAGAGATAAATACCGTAGAAAGATCCAAGGACAAATAAAATCTTCTTTAAAATTAAAGAAACTATGGTTAAATAATATGTTTGATAATGGTTGGTGTAGGTAAAATAGTATTTATTATAATACTCTTCTCATATTTCATAATTTAATCAAGAAAAATATTTCTTTTTTTTTGGATTTATTGATTAGCCCATATTGATGAATCTTCTTTATTTTTGGTAGATATTTTCATCCTTTACTGCCAAATTAGGTAACTGTCTTGTATCTAAATTCAATATAGGATCCAAACAAGCATGTGTGGTAAAGTCTTGTTTCAATGTGATATTACAAAGTTTATCTACAGAATGGGCAATAATTCTGGCCCTAGCACCAGTGTTATACATTATTTTACTATTTTGATTTTAGAATTCAGAAATTGCCTAACTCTGAATGAATGAAAAAGTGAAACATTACATAATATTTTTATACCATACAGGAATAAATAAATGGTTGCCTAAAATTTTCTCAATGCTAAAGTATTCATCAATGATATTTTAATTAAAAATTGAGATATAAACTTTACTCTATGAAAATTACTATTTATGACCATTAAAGCCTTAACCAAATAATCAAATTGGTTTGGTAAATATTCGTACTATGTAACTTGCCACTGATTAGTGACATTTTTATTGGTATTTCTCTTTTTCACAAAATATCTATGCATAGTGGGTGCTTTTTGTCTACAGCAACTGTACTGATTAAACTGATGCATAATTCTGCTTTTAGATCCAACAGTGGAAAATTCTGGCTATAAAATCCAGGTGACCAAATGGGAAGTGAGAGAACTACCTGAGTTAATGAGAATCACTCGGTCAGATGTACACAGTGGAAATTTGCTTTTCCTTTAAATAAATATTTTATCATCAAGTATATAGAAAAACTGACTTGCCACAAATTTGTAAGCAATAATTTTGATGTAGTATATAATTTATTAGGGAATATTACTATGATAGGTGCTGTAGTAATACATTATCTCAAGGAATTTATAAAATCCCATGAGTTGTACATTATCCTTATTTTGCAGATGAGAAAACTAAGGATCAAATAGTTTAAAAAACATTACCTATATTTATATTACCAGTAAGTGGAGAGGTGAAATCCAAACCCTGGTATGTCTTATTTAAAAGTCCACACAGTTAATGGCTTCTCAATACTCTAGCCCAGTATTATTTGTACTAGCAACAATAAAACCCTCTACTATAGCAAAATATAGCATTACCACTTATCATACAATATTGGAAAGTTTTGGTGCCAAATTCTAAGCCAAACAGCTTATGGAAGGTAGGAAAAAAAGTGAAAGAGATAAAATAATAAAGCAAAGGAGCCAACTATTTATCAAAGCAATAATAAAGATACAACCTTTTCCACCCATTTGCCATTTCCTCTCAAAGAATATGTTGCTCAGATTATATTTTCACACGCTGTCTCTGATATTCAAATTCACTCAAGAATACTCACATACCTAGAAAAACTTTTGCAATTGTTTTATTTTTAATGAATAATAAACTTCAAAGCTGCAAGTATTCCTAACATATTGTCCTACATAGAGTTCCAGGTGTGTCTACTTAAGGGCTGTTGTAATAAGTCTGATAGACATAGATGAGAAAATAAAGTTCAGTTATAGTCAAAACTGCTTACTCATCTCTTCCCGTTAGTGACTTGAAAACTGGAATTATCAACCTCTGGCTTATTAATGATTGAAATCAGTTTTATTATTATTATTCATAATTAAGAGATAGTAAAAATACTAACTTGTAGTGCATACATTAAGTCAGTTCTCAATTTTTAGGTTACTATCCACTACTTGTTTGGAACAAAGCAATTAATTAGTAGATTGCAACAAGGATTAAAAAAGAAAATAAAAGGAGACTAGAATAGAATGGAATATAATAAGTATCCAAATACATGACATGTCATAAAGAGTTTAAGGACAAGCATTATTTCAGATACATTGATATCTGAAATTCAGTGTAAACATATTTCTTACTGTAGACCATGGTCAAAAGTTAAAAAGCCAATGTAGTAGAATTAAATGGATCTAATTGGAATATTTGGCTCTCTTTTAATCAGGTAAAATCATAAGCACACCATCAGACCAATGGATTACTATTCTTGGCAGGTAGTAAATAATCATTGACTCAGGAGAAATCTAATTAGGAAGCTGCTAGAGACTTTTCATTTGCTATAATTTCTACCTCCTTCTCTACTGTCAAATAGAAGCAGTACTCAAATGCATGTCCTAATTGCTGATGGTATGGTCATCTTTTTCACAAGCGTAAATTATTATTAATTTTTTCCCACTCAATTTTAGTCTGTTGAATGGGACAAAAATGGTCAAGTCAATTGTTTGGTAAAATATGGAAAACATAGCATTTGGATAGATTTTGTCATTTTTTGACTAATTATTTAGATTTCCTGGAGGACTAATTTAAATATTAGTCTTGAGCACTAAAGTAATGATCTAAAATACTTATAATAACTATCACATTAAACTAGGAACTGTGTTATTTTCCACTTTGGCTAGATATAAGAATCACCCAAAGAAGGCATTCAAAATATGATTCTCATGCCGCTACCTTGGATCCTGTGATTTTTGTCTGTTATGGGGTGCGGGAACCTGTGTTTTATAATACACCTTAAATGATCGTTAACATTAGCATGGGGGGAAATTGCATTGCCTCATTTTATATACATGCACGCATGTGCACACACATGAATACTTTGGAAACAGATTTTATCATCATGTCCATTTTATAGGTTAGGAAAGTGAACCTTACATAGGTTAGGTAATCTTCCTCAAGTTACCTAGACAGTGAGTAGAGAAGCAGAGAGCCACATGCAGGAATCTCAGTTGAGATACCTTCTACCATAGGCTGCACCCAGTAACTAAACTAACAAATTATTCAGTTTTTCTTTCCCAGTTTCCCTTTCTTAAACTCCTAAGTCATTCATCCTGGAGAAGTATCCTGTGCCCCCCACCTTGGCCTTTGCCTTTACCTTTCTTGTGCCCCAAGAGATGGTTTTGGAGGAGACCATGCCATCTGTCTCTTAAAAGGTAACATGGCCACTTAAACACCCTCAAATGGTTTTGGTGTGGTATATAACTGTTTGCAGTGTGGATGAGGTTATAACTGAGATCCCAGAACTACCATCATCTTTTGTTTTTCCTCCAGTGTAGCTTTAGGGCTGTAGACAGCAGCTGTGCTTTGGCTGCTGAAGCTTCAAGGATGCTGCTGATACTTGGTATTTTGAAGGTGGGAGAAGTTTGGTTGACATTGTAAAACCTGGAGATAGGAGAGAAACATTTGGAGCAAGCAATCTTCTTTATTATAAAGGATAAATTGTTGCCATAAAATATACAACATAAGAAATGCAATGTTTCAAAACCATATAGTGTTCAGTACATTCACAATGCTGTGCAATCATCAACTCTATTTAGTTCTAAAAAATTTTCATCACTCCCACCTGCTGCCCTGCCAAAGGAGACTCTGTACCCATTAGGCAGCCATACTCTATTTATCTGCCCCCAAGTCCCCGGAAGCCTCTAATCTGCTCTCTTTCTCTATGGATTTGCCTATTCTACATATTTTATATAAAAGGAATCATATAATAAGTGACCTTTTTTGTCTCATTTCTTTCAGTTAGCAGAATGTTTTCCAGTTTCATCCATATGTCAAATACTATATTCTTTCCTGTGGCTGAATAATATTCCATTGTGTGGATATACTCTTATTTGCTTATCAGTATACCAGGTTGATGGACACTTGGGACTAGTGTTGCTCTGAATATTTGTGTATAAGTATTTGCTTAAGTATGTCTTTTTAATTTATTTGGCTACATATCTAAAAGTAGAATTGTTAGATCATATGATAATTCCATGTTTAACTTTTTGAGGAACCACCAAATTGTTTTCCTCAGTGGCTGCTTCAATTTACATTTCCATCAGGAGTTTATGAGTGGTTTCAATTTCTCTACATTTTCACCAACATGTGATCTTTCTTAATTTTTTTTTTAATTCTAGTGGATGCGAACTGGATTTTTATTGTGAGTTTGGTTTGCATTTCCCTAAAGGTATTCAATGATATTGAATATCTTTTCATATGCTTGTTAATCATTTATAACAATGGAGAAATGTTACTCAAATACTACATTTGCCTCTTGAATCCTGTTCATCTCTTTTTGCACTGAAACCTCTCTTTGTTTCTCTCATGTGCAGTAATAATGGTGATAATGATAGTAGTTGCCTAATGCCAGGCACCATTCTGAGCACTTTAAATACATTAAGTCATTAAATTCTATTACGTTTTAGCTCCATTTTAAAGATAAGAAAACTGAGGCCCAGAGAAGGTTAAATTGAACAAGGTTCATTACAAGCCAAACTTGCTCTCTTGAAAGTCCATGCCTTAACCTCTGCATCAGGGGTCTGCAGACTAGCTTGCATTGTTTACATGTCCTAGAAAATTATTTTTTGCTATGTGCCATCTTATACATTTTTAATAATAAGTTGAAGTGACTGAAAAGGATGTAATTTCCCACATATCATAAATATTATCATTTAAAAATGTAACTGTTAGGTCATGCTTCTAAATGTTTCCAAGGAACTCTAAATGCCATTGTGATACAGTACCCAGAACCATTGATTTAAAAAAATCATGAACAATTCTTTCTTATTTTGCTTGAAATTGTGCTTTTATTATATTACTTCTCTAGAATGTTATCATAATATAACATTTTTCATACTTGAAAGTCTCTTATTGATCACCCTTTTATATTTTCTGTAACAAAAATATGAATATCAATTAAAATTGAATTTTAAACAATTTCTTATAACTATAAGCTCTGAGTGTTCAAGATTCATTTTGATTGAGTTGTTATTACAATTGTTAGTAATAGTCAATTCACAAAATCAGCAAAATATATTACAAATTTTGATAAATAATCATTAGCCATAACAAGTGAATTTATATTGGAGATGTACCTTTTGAGTAGGATGGATAGGGTTCTTATGGTAGCTTGATTAGAGGAGAGTCTGTGCACAACAAATTTTCAACTTCTGCCTTTGACATCCAAGAGCATTTTAATTATTGAATAATGCATCATAACAAACTTATGGTAGTGAAAGAAATGCCTCTTTTTTTTGTCAGTTGAGAGGAGCTCTTTTGAAGAGTTGTTGGAAAGGGAGCCTTGCTGATATGTTGCTTTTATCATGCATGGGAGAGTTCTGAAATAGGTCAAGTTTAGAAAAGAGTACATATAGAAAAAAATGGATCTAGAAAATGATTTTTATAAAATGGTTCACGGTTCACAGTTCACGTATCCTATTCCATGGAGGGGTTTTGTGTACTCATAGAGGTTTGAAGACAAATATGCTGCACTATATTAATAAGTGAACAGCCTACTAAGACTCCATCCAATGTCACTAATAGACCCCAGAAAAAATAGTCACTTAGTATGTGACTACTGTCTACTAAGAATCTTGCATATGCAATCTTGTTTAACTGTTAGAAGAATAGAAGAACTCTGCAAAGTAGGATTATGCTTACTATACAAAGAGAGAGAATTTGTGTGAATTGTAGAAATTATTAAGTGGTCGAGCAAAATTTTGATTTTATTCTGTCTCCTATTTTTTCTTTAATCCTTCATTAGGCTGGTATCAACTAGAAGCAATGAAATTCATTTGAAATAATTTTTGTTTGACTTTTCTCTTTTTTTCCCAAGCTTACAGTAGCACTTGCTTAAAAAAAAAAACTCACAGAGACAACAAAGAGGTCAATTTAAGTGTATCTGTAATTAATGGAATATGAAGAGAAATAATTTTTGAATAAAGAGGACATCTTGTATCTACAATCTACCTTTGGCCACAAATCACTCTCTGAACAATGTCAGCACAAAGATGGGCAAAGTTGTACCCTAATTTTGAAAGGATGCAGAGCTGGGGATCCATAATGCAGAATTATTTAAATTATAAGTTTGTGATATTACACAAGAGAAATAATTGTCTATGGCTGGAGAGTTTATGTCAATGCATGAAAAAAATTTCTTAAAGAATGTGAGATAATTATAAAACCAATTTGTTAAACTGTAGAATAATTTAATTTCTCACATGGTCAAGAATTCAGATTAAAAAATAAGACCTACTGTATAATTTATTAATGAGTTATAAGGTAATATTAAGTTTAACCATCATTCTATAAATAGAGCCATAAAAGCACATACCAACACCTTTTAGTTACCCTATAAGTAACTTCATGGTCAGGTTTATCTGGTATACTGAGCAGAAAGCCATTTTTCTATCACATAATGAAAATATTTGTAAAACCATTAGAGAAATGAGAGTTACAAAACTCTTAAAATTGTAATTGTCTTATTCCATTATAAGAGTGGAAAGTATTTAGAAATATTTTAGTTTCTAAAAAAGTGGCATTGTATCATTTTGAGATTACTGAATGCCCCACCCCTTTTCTTTAAAGACTAAAATAAGAGAACAAAAAGAGAAAGTAAACAAAATTAAAGAAGAACTTTGCTTTTAATATTGGCATTTCTTTAGATGACACATCTGTGAAGAAAAAGTGTTAAAGTACATAGCCTGAAAAGGTGTTTATAGAAAAACTATACATCATTGATTGCTTCCGCAAAATCCTACGTAAACTTTATAAAGGAAATAAACTCATAAACAAAAAGAAAATGATCTGTTACCTAATAGAAAAACTTATAAGAGAAATCTTTTAAGTTTTTAAATGTTCTTTTTTTATACATTTCTGTCATTTCTTCTGTTTTTTTTTTTTTTCCTGCTTCTGGCATCTTAGATAATTTCACTGCTTGTTATAATCTTTACCACAGAGCGCACAGGCTTAAAACAATGAGGACATAAAACTGACTTGATTACTTTTTAGCATATTCTAGGCACTGGATCAGGTAGAGCATGAGGGTTATGGATTATGAGTAGAGTTCAATCATTTGGATGTTCCTTTTCCAGACAATACAGAGTTAATTATTGCTTACTTCATTATTCATCAATGAGTTTGTGGAAAACCCCAGAAAAAAGGTGAAGCATGAGACAAGAACTCAGTTGAGCACACACAAAAAAAGGGAAAAAATATAAGGTCAGTATCAGCTTTTATTCAAGAAAAATCCACTTTGTGAAGTTACCTTGAAAGAAAGACAAACACTGGCGGACCAATTGGTCCATCTTGGGGCCAGTTTTACAAGATAAGTGAACACTTGTTTCTTTGAATCCAAGAACTGTGCTGCAATCTGACAAATCCTAGGCACAATGTTTCAAACAGCTACAACAGTTTCCTTAGAGATCTCACAAATGACATTTCTTTATGTGGAATATGATAAGTATAATTCCCCATCTCCAACTTTTCTTGTATTGCTTCATATCTAATCTAATTCTTTTTTCAAGAAATGTTTTATGACTCTTAATGTATTGTTGGGAATTTGCTTTTAAGCTCTCGAGTAATGGGAAAATAAATTGCAATCTAGTGAAATCTTAACAAAATAATTACTACCTTGTAAATGCTACAGTCAAAAAGAAAAGTAAAGATGAAGGGAGCAGTATTTGATTCTGGTAAATTGTTTTCTTCACAATTTTGTTTTTGTAGAATAAATATAGTTCATGAAATAGCTGTCTAAGGATAAACTGTTAGTTGCTCTATTCAATGAAAGCAGAAGTAAATCATTCAGTTTTGGAAGAAATTGACATCTTTGTGAGCATCATTTGCTAGAACAGATAATTATTGTTTTTTGTAAATAATAAGTTAATACACTTAATAAGTTATACTTACCAGGCAATACTTATAAAATGTATCTCTGTATTAGGAAAAACACACAACTCTTATGATGAAAAATGACTACTTTCTCATTTCTAGGATCAGAGCAATCACTGACAAAAAAAAATAACTTTAGCTTTTGAAACAGTGACTTTTATGGTTTTTAGGGCTCAGTTATATGCATAATAGCTAGAAATGTATAAATTCAGGCTAATGAAAATAATATTTCCATGGACACATAGTTCAGTGAATATTACAAAATATTTTATTATTTGCCCAGTGAAGTCACTTTGTAGTTCTTATAGTGTGAACCCTGGATGGAATCTTGAAGCTGTTTGCTTTCTGGTCTACCTCTTTATGTTAGCTTTCTACAACTTTGCACTTTGCCTTCTCTGGTCTTCTGCCCTTGATGATAAATCCTAACTATCCAGTTGGAGATTATGGACAGTATTCACAGCTCCATAATGGAAATGAATAAGTATATTCTAATTTTTTTTTCAGGAGAAAGGTTAAGTCTTTCCAATTATGAAACAGAAATCACTATAAAGCATTTGTAGAATTTTCTTGCTGGTATTGACCATGTCACAGAGCATTATATCTGGGATCACACATAAAAACTGTCTCTTTAGTAATCTGTCAAAGTTGGTAAAGTTAAAAAAAAGAAAATGGAGAGAAGAAAATCTAGTCTTGACATATAACTTATACACAAACATTTTGAACATTTATTTAGCACCATATTTATAAAATTTACAGCTACCTTAAAATACCTTGTAAAATTTCACACACGTTTAAAGAAACTACAAATGACATACAAATTAATTAAAGTTCAAGATGAATACAGAGCTAAAAATAGTGTTGAGTTAAATTTTACTTAAAGAAATTTTAAAATATGATTAACTTAACAATTAGATCTCATGTCTGTTTTATTACTGTTCTTGTAATAATAATAATGATAGATAATATTAATGACTAGTTATTATGTGCCAGGCACTACTTTATTTACTTTAGAGGCATCATTTCAACATAGCAAATTAAATAAATGATCATTATGCTAAGATACTGGAATGGAAGCTTTACAATATGTGACAGGTGTTTTCCTGATGTTTTGTGAGTTTAGAACCTGAATACTGGAGTTCAAGGGGCAAAAGATCAAATTCCTGTGAAACGCCTATATCTATTATTTTTATTAACATATTCCTTTAGAGACTGAAGTTTAGATATAGAAATCCTCATCTTTTAAATCCTTCAAAACACTGTTATTCTAGAGATGAAGCAAATATTTTTGATATGACTCTTCTAACCGGCTAAGCATCTGGAAATAAGTAATTAATATGCTTGTGATTCAGTAATTCCATAGTCTATAGAAGAATGTGGCAAGATTCTCTCTGGAATGCATGTTGTTCATTCCACTTTTGCTAAATCTTTGGATCTGTGTTTCTGGTCTCTATCTCCTTTCCCATGAGCAATTATCGGGACACATGCATTCCCTGAACCTAGACTACACACACTATCCTGGATCTATGATTTGCCTAAATCTTTCTAATAACATGGAAATTGCTTCTGGGCTGCCTAAAGATCTTTTTAATAGCAAGAATTTAACTTGAAAATTTAACATATATAAAAAATAAATGATATAAAGATATTCCTTTAGAATATAAAAAGCAAAGATATTCATATCTTAACTTCCAAAATGGCATATCTATTGTCTTGGATGTGAGATATTACCTACATTTTATAGGTAGGATAAAATGACCAGAGTGCATTTGTCCTTTTTGTCAAATCCTTCGCACATAAGATAAAGTGACAGAAGCGGTACATTGTGCATCTAATAGAAGAAAAATTGGATTTGAAATTAAATTTACAGAAATAGAGGATTATTTTTGGTAGCTGCATAATTTCACAATTTTTCTCAGAAAGATAACTAGAAATTAACTAAATATTTTGATATGTAAATATTTTTTTTCTCTTAGAGAGATGGCGCATCAGTTTCAAAACCACTTGTTGAATGTGTACTTATACTCTACTCATACTACTATTTGCTTTAATTATTTAAAAACCTCAAAAAAAGGCAAATAAAAAATAAGCAATAAAATTAAAAATTATTTTTCTTATCTTTGTTTCTTGAATCACTGTGTATTGATAAGGTGTTGTCAGTTGTTTCTTAAATTTAAATTTGCTCAAAGTGAAAAAATATTTTTTGGGGTCATTTTACCCCTCCTCTCCCTAGCTAAATCTCTATTTCCAGAACTCCATGTACTGATTTATCAAAATCAATCATAGTGCAAGAAAAATAGATTTTCAAATTAATTTATTCCATCTTAGACCACTTGAGGACCTGGAAATAACATCACTTTTACCCAGAAACATTCTATTCTACAATAAAGTGCAGTAGACTAGATAATTGTGTTACAACCAGGATATCCAGTACATTTGCATTCTTAGTGTTCCAAATTTATTACTGAGGGATTTTTTAATCATCTGCTGCTTCATATTTTTGGATCAAAGAAAGGTATGAATAAATATTACTGAAAGATTAGGAAGTCTAAACAGAAAAGAAAACAAGCTTTATCTTATTGTTAGAGACAATGCTCTTTGGATCTCTTGGGTTTCTGCATGTCTCATGAACAGAGCCACTGCTTGTTTTCCAGAGTACCTTTTCAAGGAGGTTTCTATGGCAAACCTCATTGAAAGATCAGGAAGTGTTCTTTGGCAAAGGTCAGGTAGGCTTACTGCTCATTATAAAAGGTTTGTTTCCCTAAACTAGGGGTTCATCTTCTGTAACAGCCCAGTATATATTTAGGCATCAGCTGGCCTGCTTTTTATTTCTTTGCAGAACTGGAGCTTGAGGAACTGGTACAAATGCTGATACTCTAACTACTACTATTACTGTGAGTAATAAATGTTTGTAGTCTCTGACCCAGGAGTCTCCTGTCTTCTGTCAGCATCTGTCAGCCTGTGACAGGCTAGTAACTTGCTTATTGTTAACTTGCCTATAGGGTAAATTTTAGGCTTTTCCCATATTAACCATATTTGTTCTTGACAGTAAAATCTGGTTAATGTGAAACAGACAAATATTCCACCTTTAAAATTTCTTGTCATAGGTAAGTAAATCTTAAACTCTCTGCTAGGACTGCTACATGATAGTCTTGGAATAATTATATTTGCTGATTTTCCTGGACTCTTACATCAGAGAAAGCATTCTCTGCTCCTGCAGAATGAATTCCAAATCCAAATTTACTTCCATTAAGTACACATCACACTTATTCTATCATTTAATTCTTTGCCTTGAAGAATTAAGAGAATTAAGAATTAAGAATTTCATTCCAAATCTAGACTTTCTATGTAAAACCTTTAGCAGGACTCCAGGCTGGCTCTAGGTAGTACTTTATATTTAGCAATGCAAGCACTTTGGGACCCATTTTATGTTTCAGCGGCACCTACCTTTGTATGTTAACAGTGCCAAGCATAATTTATTCAGTCTAATTTACCTCTCTCTCTCATCTATCATCTATCTATCATCTATCTATCATCTATCTATCTATGTTTCTTAACCTCTAAATAGTTTGATGTGTATTTCTTAAAATCAAGAACAATCTCTTATATAACCACAGTGAAAATGTGTTAAAAGCAGGAAATTAACATTGATAAAACATGGTTATCTAACCTATAGACTTTATTCAGATTTCACCATTATCTTACTTGTCCTCTGTAGTAAGAATTTTTCAGGTCTAGGATCCAATTCAAGATCACCTGTTGCATTTCAGTTGTCGTGTCTCTTCAGCCTTCCTTTATCAGGATCTGTCTTAATGAGCCTTTATCCATCTTAAGTTTGACATTTTGAAGCGATGGGGCCAGCTGTTTTATAGAATGTTCCTCAACTTGGGCTTGTCTGGTACTTCATTAGGTTCAAGTTATGCATAGATGACAGAAATACTCAAGAAGTTATGTTCTATTTTTTTCATTGATCCTATCAAGTGGCAGGATATTGTTACATGCTCCCATAATGGTGATGTTAACTTTAATCACCAAGTCCTAGACATGTCCCCCAAGTTTCTCTATTGTACAGTTACTATTTTCCTCTTTGTAATTTATAACTAACTCATGGGGAGATTATTTGAATCTATGTGAATATCCTGTTTCTTATAGTATATTGATGGCTCTTGCCTGAATCAAAGTACTATAATGATTGACAAAGAGTGATTTTTAAACTCCATCATTCTTTCTGCATTTATTAGTTGACATTTTATCATAAGGGTTTTCTTTGCTGTCTTATTTATTTACTTACTTCTGTCGATATAGATACATGGATTCTGATTTTATGCAATGGGTTATAATCCATCACTATTATTACTTATTTTGATGCTTAGATTGTCCCAGATTTGACCAGTTGAAGCTCCTTCAAAGCTGGTTCCTGTGCCTGTCATTCTTTAAGCACATTCTATATTCTGGCTTACTCTCCCAGTGCTAGCCCTAGACTCAGTCGTTTTGCAAGAAACCCTGATTTTTTTTTAGTGAGGAGTGATATTAGAACCCCAAATTTGGAAGCTAGGTGTACTCATTGCCACTGAGGTGTCATTGCTCATGTCTTTTCTGTGGATAGACTAGAATAAAATGTCATTTTATATCATTTTCACCTTTCACGATTTTATTTTTATAGCTACTTTCTCACACTGTGAGAAGCCTGGCTCCCAAGAAAATCAATATATTTACGCCTTTGTTCAATGCTAAGATGCACATAAACTTATTTCAGAATTACTACACCCATACCACTATTAAAAATAAACCTACTATTTTAGAGGCAACTGGACTGGTCTGACTTGTACCTAAATTCAACTTCTTAAAATTATTTATAATTTTGAATGACTGATTTTGCATTTTTGCATTTAATGCTCTAGTACTATACAAGTTGGTTTATGTAGTTGAAATTACTGTGAGCTTTCTTTTTCAATTAATAAAGTTTAATTAAATTTGGCTTACTTACACTGTAATTCTCTTTTAGGTAATGAAAATGAGTCAGTTTCTCTTTGGATCCTTAGATGCCACCTTCTGAGTTCTTTCTGTTTTCCCTCTGTTCCTCTTCAGAGAAAACTTCCTTTTGGATTCTTAGTAAACCCCTGCTTATTCACTTTTTTACTTTCAACAAAATAACTTTCAGAATTTACACAGGTAAAGATTATTAATAATGGTTAGTATTGAAATATGTTTCTGTATATCCTGCTCCCTGTCCCCTAGCCATTAACATGACATTTTTAGTGATAGAAACTCAAATTATAAATATCAGAAAACTAAGGAAGGAACTCACAGGATCTGGGGAATATTGCTGGTACTGAGAAATCACACTATATAACCTACACTTTTAACTCCTAAGTATCATACTGGTAAAATAAAATAGTCTCCTGCTAAGTAAATGCTCGTCAACACCGAGCTGATTGAGAAGGGAAAGTTCAATGGTGAGACACCCAGTTGGAAGAATGCATTAGAGGCTGACATGAGAATGAAACAGCAGGCACCAACTTTATTGTGGGGGGAGCACTTCTGTTGTGGGGAGAGTGTGGTATTGCAAAAACTTCTGCTCCCCTTCTTGTGCTCCCCTTCTGCTCTCCAGGGGACCACAATGGCTCCATACATATCAGAGTATAATAGTGGCATTCAGCTACACATGCATGATACAATAAGCTGAAGTATGTTTACATATTTTAGGCACAGGCACCCTACTACACTAGTGTAATATTCTTAATCCGGCTTCCTATTACTAGTCACGAGCCTCGATCCAGACCTGTAACCCACCAGGCCTGGGATCCACAAACCTCATTTCACAAATACGAAAACAAGAAAGACTGACTAAATGTTTTCAGAGTACCACAAGAACTAATTGCAATTTTACTTCTTGTTTTAAGTGCTTTTTAGGTCACTGAAAACCTCTCCTATCAATTTAGTGAGTAACCTTTCTGTAATAAGATCTTATCTTGTGTCAATTTTTCCTTCCATAAAATGAAAATACTACTAGGTGCTCCTATTTATAGAGTAATCAAGATGAAAAAGCTTTGGATAGGAATAAAGTATAACTTTTTGGCTGTGGTTCCCCTCTAGGGGAAATTAGCTTTCCTTGTGTGGAAAATGGAAACAGCGTTTTGCTTTTAGTGTGTATTGCAATAGCTAATCATGTTTGTGTACTAGGCAGGCATGCTACCTTCTAGTTTCTTCACAAGAAGATGTATTTTTGCCAGGCAGGCTATCTGGCCATCCAGCAATGAGAACACTTACTCTTGAAATTGAGAATCAAGCTTTTAATAACTTAGAGACAACTTATTCTGTCATATATCTCGAAGGCTCAATAGATATTGTGATTCAATTATTGGCAAAGAGTAACAACAAAGATTATATGAAATAATCAACAATCAGGTATGCAATCAACAATCAGCTTAATTAAGGTCATCGCTGGAGGGATAGTACAGTAAAATGGTTAAGCCACAGGTTCTGGAGCCTAACCATTGAGATTCACATCCCAGGTATGCCATTTATTAGCTGTATGACCTGGAACAAGTCACCCAACCATTCTGTACTTCAGTTTTACCCACCATAAGTTGGGAATAAAGTAGTTTACTTACAGAATTGACATGAGAATTAAATGAGTTAGCATATATTTAGTCTTAGTACATAGCATAATATAAATAAATGTTTGTAAAATAATAATAATGGGAAAAGTATCAATTAACCATGAGAAAAGAGAGGGAAGTTTTGAATAAAGATTCCCAAAGAAGCTGTGATTGTTTTTTTTAAATCAACATTTGTTGATGCTTTAATGAAACATAGTCTTGCCTTCTTTGCTTTTATAAGAATAAAGAAAATTTATATTAGAGACATTTACTCTTTAGTTTTTCAGAATTTAATAAAAATGAACATAAAATGTTTTAATCTTGTTGATAAATTTTATATTATTCTGTTATCATTTATCTGAATCAGATCGTATTCAATTTCATATGACTATTATTTGCACCACATAGATTACAAATGTCCCGTAAATCGTAGATGTTAACACCACTCATGTAGAAATGAAATACTTAGCTACAAAATATCTTATATTTGGGAAGCTATATGTTAATATCTGTTTCTCTGCAATTTGGAGAGGATGCAAAGTTATTTATAAATAGAAATTTGAAGAAAATGTTACCATACTGACTTTCAGAATATGTTGAGAATATTGCTAATACATATTGTAAAAATACTTTCTCCTATGTAGTTTTGTACTTCTTTGTTTAATCATGTAAAAACACATTGAGCAAATTAATCCCCCGGAGGAACTTCTTAGTTCATCTCATCAAAAACAATAAAAGAATATGGATGAGCCTTTTTATAATAAAACAGAAAAAATGTGATGTGTAAAAATTATGGTTATTAATTCAACTTTTGTTAAGGAAAACATTACTGTTAATGCTTTACTGGGAGATCAGTTCTTCATTACTTTTAACTAACACTAAACATTTACATAATAAACATTATTTTGGTATAATAAGAGCAGTTATTAAAGAAAACTAAGCATTTATTTTGTATTTAAAATTAATTAGATCCCTTCTTGGACCTTTGGCTAAGATCAAGTATAAAACTAACTAGAGATGTTTATTTTGGTAAGAAAACTTAATATATAAAAGTTCGTGCTTGTAAAAGAGATGAACCAGAGGGTCACAACTGTGTTCCAGGTTATTTTCCATTTTCAGTGGTACCTTTCCTATTAAATCAGTTGCTGAGCAATCTTCTTAACAAAGCTTAGTGGGCAAAGAAATCTAAACTTTAAGTATTAGATGTCACTGCTAATTGAAGTTCAATCATGTGAGAAGTTGTAATGCAAGTCAATGGAAAATTTTGATTTATAAAAATTTAATTTATATATTGCATATATGGTCTAAAATGAAGAAAATTCATTCCATTCTTTTTTTAAAAAATCAGATCTGAAGGACAGGAAAAAACATTAGGATGTACAGAAGAATTTCGGTTATTGGAGAGAAAGTCATGTGTTGGTGGTTTTCCTTACAGCCACGATTAGTATTAGTGTTAGAAAATTATGTGAACATCCATATCAAAATATGTTTTTTACATGCTTAGAAGATGTGTCTATTTTTTTATATAGTGAAAAGAGTTGATGTTGAAATTTTAGTATAATAATTAAAAAATGGCCATTAGACAGATTGCATGGTGAAAACAATTGCTTAGCTGGCTGACAAAGATCTCAGCTAGAAAAAAACGTTTATTTGGGGAAGCACCATATAAGTAGAAATAAAAACCTCTCCAGACATATGAAAATTGAGGGAATTCTCCACTACGAGGCCTGCACTACTGGAAATACTGAAAAGTATCAGCTCACCTAAAACAAAATAACAAAACAAACAAACAAAAATAAATAATCAGGAGTAAAGTGACTATCAGTCAACTAGAAGCAGAAGAGTGCAACTCTTACTAAGAATAGAGCATTATACACTTAAATAATAAGAAGAGAATTGCTATAACAAGATAGTAATGAACGTTTAGCATTAATAGGGACAAATTGAGATAACAATGACTGAAACGGGGAGGATTCAAAGATCTAAATTCACAAAGGAGAAAGGAGATAAGGCTCATGCAGAAGAAAATGGACGACTGTATACATATACATATATATGTATA
>PVKZ01005010.1:0-63569 GCA_004027375.1 Macroglossus sobrinus | reverse complement strand
TTATAAAAATGTAAAACTCTTTTCAAACAGCAGGAAAAAAGCCTTTCCCTTTCATTTGTACTCCATGTCTTGACTAACTTTTCAATTTGCTATTTAATGTGCTTTCTCAGGTGCAGGGATACTTGCAGAGTGAGTGCAGAGCCTCCCACTTGTCCTGCACCCTACCCTGAAACTTGGTGCTTATGTGCCCAACTTCAACAACGCCTGGGCTCATGCCTAGCCCTGTTGGGACCAGAGGGCAGCAGCAGTTGCTGGTTTGGGGGCAGGGAGCATGAAGCTGAGAATCCTCCTCAAGAAGGCGAGGAGGCAATGTATAATGGGAGACAAGTATCTAATGCCCCAGTACATGCTCCATTGTCTCATCAGCCTTCCTTTATCCAATTCAAAGATAAAATTATTAAGAATTTCAAAATGGTGACATTCTGAGTTTGGGGTTTTGTGTGACTGTATTATTAATATGGGATATTTTCATTTGTTCTAGGGATAAAATGTAGATATAGCACAAATATGTGTGATGCCAAATGAATAGGTCACTGGGCTATTGCAGAGCGTCAGCTTCTTTGTTTTAAACAATTAAGACATTAAGCAAAAAATATGTGAGTAAATATGCAGGAACAGATAGGAAAGGTTTTACAGCATTTTTAAATGGTTTCTTTCTTCTGAGTCTAATTATTATATAATTAATATTTTCTTTTTGCTTACCTATACTTTATAATGGTTTTAAAATAAACATTTATTTTATAAAAAAAAATTATAATAATTTTTATTTAAAAAACTCTGTAGTAGTGTTTAAGAAAGAAAAGGCCCCAAAAGATGTATGTTCATAGTGGAAATGGGTTTGTTGAATCTCCATCCTGGTAGTTCCAGAATGAAAGCCACTTGGCAACAATTAAACCACAAAAAGACCTTAATGTCTTTGGATTTGTTTGCTAATACTTTATTTTTGATTTTTGTTTCAAGGTTTATAACTGAGATGAGAAAATTATAGTCTATTATTTTGTATTAGAAAAATATTTTGAGAAGAATGGTATAAGCCAAATGGCAGAATAGACATTTTATACCATCATCCCCCGACAGAATTTTTCCATTTCAGGTGTCTAGTTTGATGAGTTATGACAAATATATACAGTCACAAATCCATTACTAAAATCAAATATAGATTATTTTCCTCACCCCACAAAATTCCCTCATGCCCCTTTTCGATCAATCTTCTATTCTTGCCCCCAGCCTTCAGCAACAACTGATCTGATTTCTGTCTCTATAGTTTTGCCTTGTTATTGATTTTAATTTAGTTGCACTGTGGCCTATGAACATGGTATCTTTGTATCTTTGTTCTTTAATTACTATATGCAAAGTTCTATGTATGTGAGTTTAACTCAACTTATTTATAGTTGCTTTTCAATCTTCTGTCACCTTATTCATTTTCTGTTTCATATATCAATTTCTGAGAGAGGTATATTAAAATTTCGCACTATTGTGGGGTTTATCAATTTCTCCTTACAGTTTTGTCAATTTTTTGCCCGGTGCATGTTGAGATTAGGTGCTTACAAATTTAGAACTGATAAGCTTTCCTTATGAATCAGAACTGTTTATATATATATAGCATTCCTTACCCCCAAAAGTCTTTTTTCTTACGTTATTTTTTTTTCTGGTATTGATCCAACTTTGTTCTGGCTAATATTTGAGTGCTATAGTCTTTTCCTAGCCTTTTATTTTAAATATTTCTGAGTTCTTATGCTTTTTGTAATTTTTTAAAAAAATAAAACCCAAAGATTTATTTATTTTTAAACCTAATCTAACAATTTCTATTAACTGAATGAACCATTTACATTTACTCTTACTTTTACTTTTAAATGACCTCATATTACTTTTTGCTTCCTATTTTATTTGTTCTTTTTCTGCCACCTTTGAATTCTTTTTTTGTTTGTTTCATTCCCTACCATCAATTTGCTATTCTTTGAATGAGTGCTCATAACATTTTAATATGTTTACTTATATTACCAAATTCAATATCCCTCTTTCCTTCATGAACAGTAAAATAACTTAAGAATTGTTTAAATATGATTATACCTTTTTCATCTTCTATGTTATTGTTATCCATCATTTTAGTTCTCAACTATTTTTATATCCCCTAAATCAATTGTTTTATATAATATGTTTACATCTAAAATATTTGCTGGATTCTTTAATCTATTCCTAGCATCTCAGACTTTCCTCCTGACATCAAGTTTCTCCTTCCTGAGGTATATCTTTTATAAGTTCTTTTAATGATACTCTACTGCGGGTCAGTTCTCCAAATTTACTCTTTTTTTTTTTTTTATAGCTGTGTATACAGTTATTGGCAGAGTTATTTTCTCTAGATGTTTGAAGCTATTACATCACTGTTGTAGCCAGTCTGGGCTGTTATAATAGAATACCATAAACTGAGTGGCTTCTAAACAGCAGTCATTTATTTCTTATAGTTATGGGGCTTGGAAATCTGAGATAGGGTGCCAGAATGGTTGGGTTCTGGTGAGGGACCTCTTCTGGCTTGCAGACTACTATCTTCATCTTATATCCTCACATGATGAAAAGGATCAGACCTAATGATCTAACCACCTCCAAAGGTCTCACTTCAAAATACTATCATATTGGGAGTTAAAATTTTAACATATGAATTTTTTTGGGGGGCACAAACATTTAGTCCAAGTAATTACTACCTTTTGTCTTTCATTGTTGCTATTAAGTCTTATAATTTTTTTTTTAATTTACAAAATAAATTTTGGAGAATTCTCAATAATAATTTCTACACATTTTCCTCTTTTCTATTCTCATTATTCTCTTCTAGAAATCCAATTTGACATATATTGAAGCCTCTCATTCTATCCTCCATGTCTCTTAATTTCTCTTTCATAATGTCCATTCTTTGTGTTGCATTTGGAACAATTTCTTTAGGCTTAGCTTCCGGATCATGCCTACTCTTTCACCAGGAATGTAGCTCTTCAAGGATCCAGGCTTTATGCAAGGGTCTTAGTTCCCAATTGAAAAGCCAGTACTTAGGTCCTGTTTCCTTAGAGGTTGTTAAAAGCAAATTGAAACCTACAATTAGGTTACAAATAAGAGCAAATGCCCAAGGTAAGCCAAATCTTACATAAGGTTACTATATTGATTTTCAGTTTATTTTTCTTCTTTTTCAGCTCCTAGGAATTTTCTTCATATTTTATGATCTAATGTATACATTTCAAAGGTATTCATTATGTTTTATTTAGTATATCTAGACATTCCATGCAAAAAGAATTTTGGTATATTTATCTGCCATATTGCTAGAATTAGAAGTTCAGAGTCCCTTGTTTACTTGAATTTCCTTTATACTTGGTCAGATTTTAATAAGTAAGTATCTAGGCTTTTCATATCTTTGTGATTTGCAAGAATACAAAGAATTTCACCATACTACTGTCTTATATTCATATATCACTCATTTTTCTATAAGGCCTTTTTGATTGATATTTTTTCTTACTGTATTAACTTAAATTTTTTTCTAATGACACTTTTTACTAACTAATTCAATGTGGGGATATAGGTTTCTTAGATGCCAAATAGCTTGAGACAGAATCAGGGGAATGTGTTCACTGATCATTATCGCTTCAAGTGAGAGGGACTGTTTTTGCTAATATTGAGAATGACATGAGTAGAAAAGTTATGATGTCTTTAAATATTCCCTTAAATTGAAATGAGTAGATGGGCAAATTATTTCTGCATAGGCATATAAGCCTCCAAGTATAAAAAAAAAATCCCATGGAACTGACAAGTCCTTATCTTGCTTGAACAACAGCTACACACCATTTATGGAACTGACAAGTCCTTATCTTGCTTGAACAACAGCTACACACCATTTTGGAGGGGGGAATAAGAGAAACCTTGGGAAACTGAGGAGACATCCTGAATCTGCTACTGCACTGTAGATGATCCCCTCATTTCAGATTAGTTTCTCTGTCCTTTGTTTCTTAAAGTCTTTGTGGCTGTTTCCACCAAGCCAAGCTCACCTCAGATGGTATATTAATCTCTTTTGATATAAAAAGCTCCTTTCCAACAATATCATCCATTCACAATATGGATGTATAATTGTTATAATATGATTTGTTTAGATAAGACTTTAACTAGTTTGTAACAAGCTCTTTAAGGACAACACTTCTTATATTTTTCATAACATATCACATTGTTAAGGCATGTGTTCAATACATATATGTTGAGTAAATTAATGAACACATGACTTTCTCAGTACATCTTGAGCAATCTATCATAAAAATTCATGTCTAGAGACTATTTTGAAAGTGAGTTTTATATCCATAAATGAAACTTTCTTAGCCCTAATGGCCTATCATTTCAAAGAGGTTTAGTACTTAGCGACCATTTAATGTATGGATTATTGACCTATTCATTCATATCACAGATGCTTTGAGCTATCTAAATCTGCCAAAAAAAATCTGTTTTACAGACTTCAAGATAAATGACTTAGTCATTTATCTGTTATGGATGGCTGTGCCCTTAATTGATAGCTTAGAAGATTAACAACTTACTGAATAGATTATTTCACTCTTCTATGCATTTTAGAGAATGAATGTATCTCTGATGGCTCAAGTCAAATCCAACAAACATTTGCAGAACTTCCATTATGGGCAAAACACTGTCCAAGGTACTAGAGTGGGGCTAGGGTAGGTGGCAATCAACTGTAAAAACATAAAACAACAGCAACAAAAAATTGCATGCAATAAAAATGTAGAAGTGAAATGGTAGGCATCTATAATGCATGCTTTCTGTGAAGATTGGCCAATTTTATGTAATTGGAGCACTAATAAGAAATGATATCAAGGTTGTTATTGTTAAGAATTTCTAAAACTGATATTCACTATTTGCATAGACATATTTGTGCTAAGAGAATGTCTTATTAAATATTATTGCTTATAAAACATGAAATGAACAAAACCTTAGCATCATTTGAGTAATTAAGAGCTGTGTTGGCACCAGTAACAGTGGCAGTAGTAATCATAGCCATGGTTAAAAACAAAAACAAACAAACAAAAACTTGTGAAATATTCTGTGTGTGCTTTCTTCCTGGCTATAAATGTCAAGTCTAAGAAAGGATTTGTTAGAGATAAGAAGGACTCCTGCCTATTCATGAGATTGTGTGTAATGGTGAAGAATATGGGCACTGTTACCAAATAGATCTTATTTTGAATCTCTAATTTTTTAGTTCCTGGCAATATGAAGCTAGGCAAGTCATTGAACCTTTCTGCAGTTTTGTCATTTATAAAATGGGTATAATATTTTGCCATGTTGTTACTTAATCACTTAGTTATAAGTACGTGGGGCATAGCTTATACAAAGTGTTCAATAAATAGTGATAATTGTTATTCTAGTTATTTTATTAGTCCCAAATTTACATGTCTGCCATGACTGTAAACATCTAGCAATGCCATTTTCTATTAGGGAGCAAGGCTTTAAAAAGTCAGTGTGAATTTTGACAATAAAGTAGACTTGGGGTACAGCTGGGAAGCTGGACTTGGAAGAGACAGGCTGTCTCTATAAGACAAGTTGGAGAAAATACAAACTAGAAGAGTGGTTGTAGAAACTCAGTGTTGGTAATTGTGGGAAGACAGGATTATTGCTGTGATTTCCCCCTTTAAGCCCATGAAGACTGTTTGTTAACTGTAATTTAAAAGAGAAAAACATTACCAGAGAACACACCAAAGTTTGCTCTTTTCATCCTGACATTTCCTATAGAAATAATTATAATTGCAGTTTATTACCTAAGAAATATTTCAGGAAAGAAAGGATGATGCTTGCTCTGAGAAGAATAACAGATACGAAGTTTCTCTGAAAAAATTAAGAAATACTATGCAAGCATATAACACAGTTATTGTCCTTCCTTGCACCTCTGTGCATGATTTTTTTTGGCCTTCCAAATGAAGACTTAATCTTCTTGACTTGTTGGCCTTCCTGAATGTTACTGCAATTTACAGAAAGTCAGAGGTCAGAGAAATTTATGTGGTACAGAAAATAAAGTGAAGGAAGATTTTATCTCCTCATTAATGCATTTTACTTACATAAAATAGAAATGCTTGATAAGTACAAATAAATCTTGGAGGGAGAGTTGGCAGTATGATAAAAACGCGTTTTCCTCAGGCCCGATAAAGGTGCCTTTTGGGTGCAACAGAGGAACCCGCTAACAGGCTGTGGCCTCAGTGCCTCTCGCTAAAAGCAGGAGCTGCGTAGCCCACGGTGGCTCTGAGATTTCAAGCCTAGTGTCAGCTTATAGTTCCCATTAGGCAGGGTAGCCTTGCCAGTAGCCTGCCCCTAGAGGAATCGTTAATGAGGTTTGAAGTTTCGTTTAAATTTTCTTTTCAAAATCCTTTTTTTCCCCATAAAGATGAAAGTCAAGAGTTTCCAGATAAGCTTAGCTGGAGTGCATTCAACTTCTCTGAAGTTTAAGAATGGCGACTGAAAGGTGGGTGGAAATGCAGGGACTGTGTCTGATTTAACTGGGTGGGATTGCCCCAGTGTACCTGCTGAGATGTTTCTTGGGCAGGTACCAATTTGCCTGCAGCATTTAGAGGGCTTATTTTTTCAGGTGGGCTGGCCCATTATCTCTTCAGGACACAAGCCTACTTCCATTAGTGCTAATGTGAAAGGCATGCTCACTGAATCAGGAGCGTACAGACACGTGTGTGAAAAGCAAGACGGTGCTGTCGAAAGGAGTCAGCAAGGCAGGAAGAGACTCTCAGAATGGTGGCAGTCATTCTTACCTATGCATTTCTCGAGATTCCTATTTCTGTCTTTAGAAATAAAATTAGGAGACTTTTAGAACTATAAAAAGCCCAGTGTAGAGCATGATAGGTTTTACGTGGCACATAAATATCAACAGGCTAAGGAGACAGATTTTTCAAACAGCCAGGAAAGCAGGAGACAAAGAACAAGCACAAAGAAGACATTATAGAACAGCTAGTCTCAGCCCAGCAAAGGAGTGAGGAAGAAAGAAAAGATGCACTGTGTGTACAGGTGTGGTAGCTGCAGCAGAAAGCTTCTGACCCTCTTGATGTAGCAGAGACTCCTCACTAGTCCTGCAGGGCATGGGAATTCCAAGTTTGTTGCTAAGTTATAATTTGTCACAGTTGGAAGTTCTGATGAAAGCTGATTGTGTAGATGCTGTTCTTTTGAAAAGTTATAAAGGTTGAAGTAGGGATGAGTAGGGAGGATCTGTAGCCAAATTTTAGGTTGCTGTTACTTTGGCTTCATAGTAGCTCAGTTGGTAACCTTGATTCTATTTTCCATCAGACTTAATTTCATTAATAAATCCAACCAACACTGATTGAACAAATTGGCTTCTCGGTAGCTGGAATACAGTCTTTAGACTATAAGTCTTTAGGCTATAGGAGAAATTATAGCCAGCGTCATCCTATCATGTTAACCACTAAACAATAGATGTGTGTTTTTAAAGTGTAAGCCCAGCCTTCTACATGAGAGCCACCTGTTTGTGAAAATGCACTATTCCAGATCTGCCATATTAGTACTTAATGCACATACATACATACACACTCCTGGAACCCTTATAAATCTAAAGGCTTGAGAACCACTGGTTTTGTTGCTGTTTATCAATTTCAAAATGTTGGAGAATGATATTTGTAGGTAGTTTCTCTTCCATACATACCTTTATGCCAATGAAGGTGATATGCAAACACATTGCAGCAATGATCACATGGCATTTGTAGAGGTTTGAACTAGGAGGCTTGTGCTTTCCCAGGAAACCAGACTAAAATAGCGAATTTTTCATACTTCAAAATAATAATAATAATGATAAGTTCTTCCAAATATTAGATCTATCAAATACATACTGGTAGGTTAAATTATCACCTTGAACATTTTTTAAAAAAGAAAATTTTTTCATTTATACTTAACTATTGTTATTTATAGTTTAATGTAACTATAGTCTTCCATTTAGATTGATTTTAAAAAGTTTCAATGGCCCATCTATCTTTTTGCAATTACATTGTAGAGACATATCATTATGATACCTAGTACATGTAAAGTATGTAGCAAAGAGCTTGTCATATGCTGATGCTCAGAAAATGCATCCTGTTTTTGTTCTTTTCTCTGCTTCTTTACCCTCAAGATGGCTCCACAAATTCATATCAACTTTGTGGCAACCACCTTTCTGACTCATGATTTCTGATTTAAGCCATAAGCGGTCTGTTCATATTATTTATAACACTGGAGATAATTAAAGGTATTTTTTTGGTTCTTAAAAAAAAGGATCTTCTTTGACTGATTTAGCCCTTGTGTAAACTTGGAGATATATGCCTCCTACTGTGTCCCTGCTTTCAGCATGGTCAATGGAGAAAGAGAAAAAGATAAATGTGGGATATTCCTTCTGGGAATGTATATGGACTCCATTTCCATTTTGTTCCAAATGGAAAAAAAAAGTAATATCCATGTTCCCTTTTTGAGAAAATAAAGCTATATTCTCTCAGTAGTGTAATTGCAGAATTTTTGAACAAAGATTTTAGGTAGACTAGGGACACCTTTGTTTATATCTTATGCTGATGTTACTGCTGCCCTAGATTAAATATCTTTGTCCTTGGATCAATTCCCCAGAATCTTCTAAATGAGTAGCTCCAATTACAGGGTTTGGGAGAGAGCATTATATATTACCCTTTACCTTCACGTATACAATCATATGTAATCACATAAGAGCCCCTCAAGAGGCACAGAGAGACCATCTTTCTTTGCTAGGACAATTCTTGCTTAGTTTACCAAAGATTTGACATTTAACTTGCTTAACTGCTATTATGCAAATATTCCTAAAAGTCACCATTTATTTTTAGGGATCAGAACTTCCACCAGCAAAAAGATTATAACTAGCTTTGTTGTGACACTTTAGTATGGCAGTCTGGAACTGAAACTATGGTATCTTCAAGATATGTCTACATGTAGCTATATCTACATCTATATAATTTTAGCCCCATTCCTGGTACTCCTTTAAAATTTTAATTTTTTAGGGCATGTGTTGCCCAGATTGTAAAGCACATCCGTCTCTTTTACACACAGCCTTTGCTCTTCATGATCTCTAAATTATGTATTGGAAAATCCTATTAAATCAGACTTGACAGGGCAAACAATAGTCATTTGCTTTTTATCCTGATTGCAAATGTTGTTTCTGGGTTATTTGAGTACTAATAGTTCCTTTCCTTCAGTTTGAGCTGCACTGGGACTTTAAATAAAAAGAGTCAATTTAATTTCCAGTGTCATTTGTTTTGAAAATAAAAAAAAAAAATTAAAAGATCCAGAGAAGTTGGGAATTTCTGAGATATTTACACTCAATCTGAATTTGAAGTTACAGTTTGTCACCAGTATGGCTTTTAAAATTAATTTAGAAACAAAGTTAGCATAAATGAAGAAATTAAAGAAACACAGTGGAAGAGACCCAGACAGTAGGAGACTTCTGATTTTGATGTTAGTTTTGCACCGCGCTAATACTGGGGCTCTAGATTTTTACCAGAAGCCAACTGACATGAAATATAATTTGCAAAGCTTGTGAGTTGGGTGTGAGGCTAGCGGAGGTTGAGTCTCAGAATATGGCTAAATGGCAAGGATTCTATGTATTTTATATGCTTGAAGATGGTTACTTCTAAGAGACTATTGCCTAGAGATTAACAATGAGTTGGTGGATATTTGGGGTGTCGATACCTTCTGAGAGCACTAAGTCTATTTGTCACTTATAACTTGTGCTTAGTGTGAGCTGCTTAAATCAGATTAGCTCTTCAATGATATCTACTTCACAGAGTAGAAATCTTGGTTTAGGAGCAGAGGGAGTGAGTTAAGGGAAAAAAGGTCAATCAGAAAAGGAAGGAAGGAGAGGAAGGAGAAAGATGCAAATACTATTTGAATAGGAAATTTAAAAGTAATTATGATACTTAAGAGTAATTTGAGTAAATATTAATAACTACAGAACTCTGCAGTAGGTACTTTACATTAATAAATTTGATTATTACTCCTTTTATCACAATACTTCTGTTAACAATCATGATAATTCTGAGTCTTCAAAAAATATTTTCAAAATCTTTTTGGTTTTAGCCCAACCCATTGTTTCTATTTGTTTCTCCCTTGTCTCTTGGTCTAACTTGCTCTTCATTTTTCTTGTTAACCAAATTCTGAAAACCATAAAGTGACTACATCATTTAAGCTCATTATTCTTTCCCCATTGCCTGGTCTAGTGTAGCCTGGTCTAGTTGGTTAGTTGTTGAAATTGTTAAATCATTCTGTTTCCAAAGATAAAATAAAGAGGCTTATTGGAGTACTACCCATCTTTCCATACTCAGCTCTTTAAATGAGGACTTGGGTTTATTGCTCTGCATATATGGTATTTTCAATATGCCTCTCTCTCTAATGGGAGATTCTCTCCCCCATTACTTTATAACTCCTTCATCTCAGCCTGGCCAGTGCTGCTCGGTAAGTGGTAATGAGTAAAAGATTAAATTAAAAGTGGAGAAAACATAAAGAGCTCACAGGCCAATACATTTGGCTTTTCCTTGTGCTTTCTCTTTATTGTGGGTACCAGGGGATGCTTCTACTCAAGGGGACTGCTAGCAGCTGCCTGTGGTTCAAGTGTTCCTCTGTATTTTATATAGGTTTAATCCAGATGTTAAGACTGTTCTCTAGGGTTTAATGTTCTGGGCTTATTGCATCTAAACCTGGGAGGAGTGTTCACATGGTAATATATAACTTTGCTAGAGAGGAGAGCTGGGAGTTGAATCCAGAGTATGTTGCTTTCATTCCAGGCCAAACTGTTTTCCTAATGTAGGGGAAATGTTATATTGGGGATAAAGTGTCCTTTTAAGTGTTCTCACCACTAGTAGGAAAAATTCAATTTCCCTGAAAGATATGTCACCACATTTCTGTTCCTGAGACTTTAATCTCAGTATCACAGTGGAAAAGGCACTGAGGATCAAAGATGCAATACAAATTACTGGGTCACATTTTGAACTCTGCTTGTGTGGTCATCAGAATGTCTAGGAGCGAGGTGGCTGGCGGCAGATGGAGAGCTGTGGGAGTGTCGGAGGAACAGCAGGGAAGGCTGGTGAAATTATCTGAACACAGAATGGTGATTTTGATACTGTGTTCTACCACCCAGCACAGGTTGTTAGCTGTAAAAAAATCAATTTTCTTTTATAGTGTCTCTATGTCCCTTACCTCTTTTCTGAAATTTAGGTGATGACCAAAGTAACTTCAGACAGTATACTGTGTGGCACATTATGTGTTTGTTGCATTTAGTTACTCTGGACATTATAAAATCAATAGACTACGATGCCGAAGCCAAATTTCAAAATGGATACTGCATCTTCCCTATTTCCCTTGTAATTTCAGTCAGATAAGGTTTTTTGTTTCTTGTCCAGAGCTGTTTAGTGGGCATTCAGTGTCTTGCAAAAGGCTAAATGTAATATGTATATGTGTTTCAATCTAATCACAATATATTTAAATATTTAGTTCATAATGTGAGCAAAGTACATATGAGTGCTGGGAAAGAAACAAACTTTGTATTAGCCACAGCTCCTGCTCCTTTCCTTTCATGGAATTTGCTGCTGTATGTTATGTTTTTACTTCTTGTTCAATTTATGAGCTTATCTGTTCTTATGATAAAATTAATATAACTACATCAGCAACAAATTAAAAATAAGAGAAAAAATATTGTCTATAAAGTCATCACTCTAACCAAAAACTAGTAGCATTGTAACTGTTTCCCTCTAGTCTTTTTTTCTGGGCAGGTGGGTTTTCCCTTTTAGTTGTTATAGTGACATATATGCTTATAGCTTTTTTTTTTTTTTTTACATTTTATAATAATATTATAAACATTGTCTATTTTCCTACAAAATTTTTACATTTTTAACTGCAAAGGGTCATAATACTTTGAAGAATAGATGAGAAGTACTTGATTAAATACTTCTTGTTTTTATAGCTTCATTGGTAGCATGGGATGGTAAAGAGAGCATGGCTTCACCCAGAAATTAGGCTTGAATATAGGTTCAACTACTTTTTTTCCTTGTGATCAGAAGTAAGTGATTTTTTTTCTCTGAGCCTCAGTTCCCATACCTGTAAATTTGCCATGTATTTAGTGAATGTGTGATCTGGAAATGGTAGTTATTGATATTTAGGCTCTTTCCGGTCTTTGTTATTATAAATAATGAAAAGTAGAGCATCTTTGCACATATAACACTTCCAGATTTTGTATTATTTTCTTTGGCTAGGATATCAAATTGCAATTTCTAGGCTGATCAATTTAAAGACTGTTGACTTGCTTTATCATGTTGCTTTTCAAAAGAATTTATTAATTAAATCATACCATCGAGGTAAGAGAATCTCGTTTCACTTTTTATTTTTCAGAAGAACTTTAATGTTATCCTTAATGTTTCTGCAAATGCAAAGGGGATTTTGATTGTCATAGTCAATCTCTTAATTGAGAATATAATAATTTAATAATTATTATATTTATTAAAATATTTTATATTTTCATAAACTTTTTCATTTTTTTATTTAGTCTACTTTTCTCATCCAGAACATGCATAAAGTTACATGTGTCATATTGCTATTGGGAATATACATATGTAATAATTATAAATCATATAATTGTAGGTAATTATACGATGTGATAAGATTATATAATATAATCTATATTTTCACATTTAATATTCACAACTATTTTGTCTGCTTTCACCCATCAGAAGTTCTAAACCAATATAAGTAGTAAGAGATAACAAGCATCCTTATTTTATCTGAATATAAAAGAAATCCTTCTAAGACGACATTTTCCAAACTGTGTTCTGAGGGGACTAGTGTAAAAAAAGGTTGCAGTCCATTGAGATTTGCAAATCACACTACCATATTAATGTTTCCAAGAAGTCCCAGGGTCGGAAATATGTTTAAACTTTATTCAATTCTGCATTTTCCACATTTATTTGAACAAGGAATCTTCGTTACCCTCACCCCCTTTTTAGAACTGCACATATGAACATTTTAGAGGACAGTATTTCTGAGGAACTCCTATTTAAGGAAAAATACTATAATTTATCTCCATGAAATATAATATTAGGATTAACTGGGAAAATATTTTGTTAATAATGTCAGGGAAGTAGCCATTTATTTCTTTTTAAAAATGTCATTAACAAAGATGAGTATTAAGTGTCTTATAAGTATCTATTGAACAATTCGGTTTTTATTCTTTAGTCTACTAATATGATATGATATAATAAAAAGTTCCTTAACATTAAAACCTCTTTAAAATCCTAGGATAATGACTACTTGGAATTGGTGAATTATTTTTTTTTAATACTCCTTGGATTCTCTTGCTAATATTTTACAAAACTTAGGATTTTTGCATCTGTATTCATAAGTGAAATTGGTCTATGATTTTCATTTTTGTTTTAACTTTTAGATTTAGATATCAGGGTTATAGTCACTCCATTGAATGATATGAGTACTCTCCTATCTTTTTCTCAATACAGTAACTGTTTATATTTAACATGAGAATTCTTTGCTCCTTGAATGTTGAAATAATTCTCTGGTTAATGGGCTGAAGACTTTTATGGGGAATAGTCTTTAATAATGCTACCAATAATTTCTCCAGTTTCCTCCTGTCAAGTTCTCTTTTCTGTTGTTAGCTCAGTTTTGGTAATTTATATTTTTCTGCCAAAAATTGTCTATTTTGTTGAGATTTCCTAATTTATTTGCTTACAATTACCCATAGTATATTTTATAATTTTCAAGTATTTGTAACTGTTCAAGTATCTGAAACTGTTTTATAATTGCTTTTTTTCTAATTGTGCAGTTTCTGCCTTTCTCTCTTTTTTTGAGGGCTATGCATAAATTTATTAACTCTACTTTAAAAAAGTTTTTGATTTATTATTAGTATTTTTATGTTTTTCTGAAGCAACTTATATTTTTTCTAAATTATTAATTTGATTATTTTTTCCCTTTTTTACTTTTTAAACAATAAGAACACTTGAACATATATTTGCCTATGCGTAGATCTATGTATTTCATAAAGTTTAATGTATTTTATTACCATTTTGTTGTATCTAAATAAGCATTTATTGTGTTACTAGCTGGCCTATTGAGGCTCTCAGGAAAAATCTCCTAAATGGGCCTGAGATTTGTGGCTCTGTCACGCATTATCTTTTCTTTCTCATTTTAACTACTAGCTTTAATATGCTATGATGACTCTTCAGAAGCAAGATGTGCTACAGTCACTGTGCCCTGTATAAAAGTTTGACTTCTTACTGCTCAGAGAATAGCTACAACCTTCAAAGTGGCTGTTTAAAGCCACTTTAAATTTAACAAATATTAATAAATCAGTTTATAATGTGCCAAGCTTCACTTTAAGCATTTTGTGGATATTAATTCAATTAATCTTGGAACAACCTTGTGTGATAGATATTATTTACCCCTTCACAGATGGAAAAACTGAGATAGAGAGAGTCTCGTGAGAGCTGAGACTTGAACCCAGTTTGTCTGGCTGTAGAAGCTGCAGTCTGAACTATTAAGTTAAACTGCTTTTCTGTCTTGAAATTCTGCATGCTTGTTCCTTTGATACAAATATCTCCATAAACAAGTTAGAGAAAAACATTCTCCTTTTTACCCTACTTAAGATTTTTAAAAGATTATAACTGTATATCACTATAGACTTCAATACCTGTTTTAGGAAAGTAGTAAGAACAGTGAAGGGAATTGGGATATGCTACCCCTAGATATGGCAACTTTGCACCTTGGATAATTTAACCTGAAGGAATTTAAGAAACAGCAGAAGCAAGTACTCTCTGACTTTCTGCTTCTCCCTTGAAGCAGATCACAAGACCCTCATGTGAGAAGTCTCCTCCCTATACTGAAAAGAAAGGAGCTTCTTTTTCTCAGAAGACAGAGGGATGCGGAGAGGAATCCCAACCAACAGGCTTTGATAATTTTCTCCCATTTTGCTACCCTTAGCTCATACTCGTTGTCCTAGCATGTTTCCCCATAACTTCCCACTCTTTATCAAACCTAGCATAAAAGCTCTGAGGCTTAACCACTTCTTTTATTTTTGGGGTGGGGGGTCTTCCTTTTTTCTTTATGATAGCTCCTGTATCACCTAAAACTTACATTAAATGCGTATGCTTTCATCTTGTTAATCTATCTTTGTCAATTTAGTTTTTAGGCACAACCAGGAACTCTAGGAGGGTCGAGGAAAAGTCTTCCTTCTCCTACAGGGTACAGAACACACTCCTCTTGCTCCACTCCTTGCTGGATTCACCTCCTGCTCATTTCCGTTTGAGGCTTAGCTGCAGGCTACAGGCAAAGCCTCTTGGTGACCATGACCATTTCCAGGCCAGTTTTAACAGCCGTGGAGTGAAGAATGTTCAGGTCATCGACGTTCCCCACTGCTGACAGAGCCTTGCAAGCAAGGAGGAGACAATCCTTGGCATTATATTACATAGGGAATAAAAAGAGAAGAAACATGGACTGGTCTCTATTCTTGGTTTTCTGTGGTTTCTGCCTCAAACCTGTCAAAAGAATCAAAGCAGGTCGTGGCTCAGGAGAACAAATGGCCACAAGTTTGGAGGTCTGAGAGTAAGAAACACCTCTGTGACTCACAAGAAACACTGGAAACACTGTTTCTGATCTGGGATCACTCTTCGCAGGGTGCCCCAAGAAGCGATTACCTCCTGCAGAGTTAACACCTATGATTCAGAGAGTTTCCATCCATATTGTAAACAAAATTTTGAGGTTTAGTCTTAAACTTCTGTTTGTTTTCCCTAGCCAGAACATCAAAGTATGTAAAGAATACCTCTTTTGTCTATGTTTTCATTGTTCTTTGTTTCAGCTGCTCTAGAGGACATAATTTATTTCAATATGTTGCTACCTGGCACCCCTGCTTCCCCTGCCAAGCAAATTTTATACATACCTTAGAGTGGACATTTTACTTCAGACCATGTTGAATAGCATTCAAATTTTACAAATAAACACACAGAAAATTACCTTTCATATAGATTTATATAGATTTATATAGATTTCCTCCTTGACCCAATTAATTTTTTTTTATTGTGGTAAAATACACGTAACATAAAATTTATCATCTTAACTATTTTTAAGTGAACAGTTTAGTGGTATTGAGAACATTCATGTTGTGCAAACTTCACCACCATTCATCTCCAGAATTCTTTTTATCTCGCAAAACTGAAACTTCGTCCCCAGTAAACAATAACTCCTTCTTCTCCCCTCCCCCAGCTCCTAACAATCACCTTCCTACTTGCTGGTTATAATTTTTTTTCCAAAAAGTTTTAAATTACAGTTGATATACAATATTATATTACTTTCAGGTGTACAGCCTATTCGCCATTTATATAACTTGTGAAGTGATCATCCCAATAAGTCTAGTGCCCATCTGACTCCTTACATAGTTATGACAATATTTTTTACTATATTCTCTATGTTGTATTTTATATCCCCATGACTATTTTTGTAACTGGTTATTTGCACATTTTAATCCCTTCTCTTTTTTTTACTTATCCCCCAACATCCCCTCCCACCTGGAGACCATCAAAATGTTCTCTGTATCTATGAATTTGTTTGACTCAATTTTTTTAAAGAAGATAGTTCTTTTTTATTTTTTTCCAAGAGAATGGAGCTTTAGTTTGAATATATTGTTATTTTTAGTTTTAGTATGTTGTGGTCAGAAAATAGGTTCTATTTTTCTCTGTGTGTTTTTATATACATATCTTTTGCTGTTAGTGTTAGTATTTGATTTAGCAAACACAATAGATTTTTTATGAATGGGGCTGTGATACTAACATCAACCACACTCAATGGCAATATACAACATAACAAATGTTAGCTATTTCATATCTAGCTATTGAAATTCTATATTAATGACAAAGATGATATGAGCATACAGCTAAGATATAGAGCATGTTTTTTTCCTGAAACAATTTCAGTTTTTAGTAGGCCTTTTGTTTAATTTTGGGATTTACCTGCCAACAATGTCACTTAGTGACAAATCATCTGTAACATATGAAAGCTCATATTTCATAATAAAAGCATTCTATATTCATTGTAAATTGTGTCACAAGTCTTTGTGACTTTTTTGTATCTTCTTAATTATCTTAAGTCACAGAGAACCATTCATCCATTTTAACCATGCAACCATTTCACTTGCATTCTTTAGTTCCTTATGACATCTAATTTCTGAAATAGAATATTCTATTATAATAGACTAGAATGTGTAAATTATTGTTCTATAATTCTGTAGCTAAGAATGAGTACTAACATGATTCCAGAAACACTTGAGTGCCATTGCCCTAAAACAGAGCTTCTCTAACTTTAGCAGGCATTAGAATCACCTAGAAGACTTGTTAGGTTCCTTTCCCAGAGATTCTGGTCTGGCAGATCAGGGGGAGGTGCAAAAATTTGTATTTCTAACAAATTCCCAGGTAAAATTGATGCTATTGGTCTGGTCTACACTTTGAGAACTGCTTCTCTAGAATTGCATAAGAAACACACAGAACCTTTGCTCCAATATCACACAAAGGAATATTGTCACACTCTCCAAGTCCCAAAGGGTCTCAATCTGTTAGTCTTGATTTTAAGTCTGAAAAAAAAATCTGTTTTTTTTTTTTTGCTGTTGTTGTTTTGTTTTTTAATTAGCTTTCCCCTCCATAATTACAGGTGACATTCAATATTATTTTATATTAGTTACAGGTATACAGCATAGTGGTTAGACACTGATATAATTTATTAAGTGGTTCTACCGGTTAGTCTAGTATCCATCGGGCACTATATATAGTTATGACAATATTCTTGACTATATTCCCTATGCTGTACTTCACAGTCCCGTGACTATTTTGTAACTACCAATTTGTACTTCTTAATCCCTTCACCTTTTTCACTCAACCCCAAACCCCTCCCATCTGGTAACCATCAGATTATTCTCTGTATCTATGAGTCTATTTCTGTTTTGTTTTTCTGTTTATTTTGTTGTTTAGATTTCATGTGTAAGTGAGATCATATGATATTTGTCTTTTTCTGTCTGACTAATTTCACTTAAGATAATACCCTCAAGGTCTATCCATGTTGTTGCAAATGGTAAGATTTCATATATTTTTATGGATGAGTAATACATGTACCATATTGTATATATGCCCCATTATATATATGTACCACACCTTTTTTTCCAATCGTCTATTGATGGGCACTTAGGTTGCTTCCATATCTTAGCTATTATAAATAGTGCTGCAGTGCACATAGTGGTGCATAGATCTCTTTGAATTAGTATTTTGGTTTTCTTTGGATAAATACCCAGAAGTGGAATTGGTGGGTCATAAGGTAGTTCTATTTTTAAAAATATTATTAGTTTCAAATATACGGTACATTGGTTAGACATTTATTTAGTTTGTGAAATAATACTCTTGATTATATTCTCTCTCCTCCAGCTCTACACCTAACTGCATTCCCTATGCCGTGCTGCCCATTCCCATGACCATCTATAACCTACTAATTTGTACTTTTTTAACCCCTCACCCCTTTCCTCCAGCTCCCCAAGTCCTCACCCCTCTGGCCATCACCAGATTGCCTCTAGGTGTGTTGATTTGATGCCAGTGCTGAGCCTAGGGTCCCTCTCAAAAGTCTCAAAGAACAGTGAGGCCAACTGCCACCAGAAATTTTTCCACGAAAGACTGCAGGATCAGGGTTGGTTACCCACCACTGAAAGTGCTTCTGGTGGTGTATAAGCCAACGCCAGCTTTTTGCCTTCTGTGGTGCATGGGGTATGTCTGGTTGCCTGATTGCTGAACATGCCTTCCATGAAGCATAGGTTCGATGGGGTGGAGTCTCAGGGAATTAGCTGGGTAAAGTGCCTGGAGTTTACCAGGCCAATACAGATTCACATCTGGCTGTGTGGGGAAGGGCTCAACACAGGAAAGATGGAACACTCCTGTAGGCTATATGGGAGGAGGGCTCAACATAGGGATAATGGCAGCTGTCCCCTCTAGCCCTCACCCTGTAGTTGCATAACTCAGTCTTTCCCTGTATGTCCCTGCTGCCTCCCAAGTCACCATCCCCCTGTCAGAGCCCAGGATGAGTGCCTATGAGTGAGTGAATCTGTGTGTGGGCCCTTTCAGAGGACATCTGGATTTACAGCAGCCTTCTGTCACACCTGTACAGACAGAATCCCTGCTGATTTTCTCAGCCAGATGTTGTGGGGTTCTCCTTTTCCTAACACTGGTTTCCTGGGTTAGGGAGTCCAGTGTGGGGCTGAGGCCCCTTACTTCTCAGCAGGGAACCTCTGCTGCTGAGATATTCCTCCTGATGCTCAATCAGCCCACATAGGTGTGGGATTAGCCCATTTTGTGTCTCTGCTGCTACAGGTCTCAAGGTGGCCACTTCTTTACATTCTTAATTACAGGAGTTCTGTTCACCTAGTCTTCAGATGGTTCTCAAGACTAACTATTCTATAATTTAGTTGTAATTTTAACGTGGTCATGGGAAGAGGCAAATACAGCATTTACTTACTCTGCCATCTTGCCCATAAATAAATAAATAAATAATCTATTCTTCTTTAATAACAAGTGCTGTTCAGAATCCATCTTTTTAGCTTTATGGCTGACTTAGTCTTAATCTGGTGAGTTATTCTCAGACTTGGTAGCACAGTCATGTATAGTTAGTTCTTTATTGGCATGCTTTATTCCTGTGGCAGACATCATTTGAAATACACAGACTCTTGTTCTCTCGAGCACCTGAAAAAAAACTTTCCTATACTTTGATCTGTTTTCTTGTTTACAAGCATTAGATAGACAAGAGGAATGCAGAAATTGTGCAGCAGACAGATGCTCCTAGAAGCCAAACAGAACAAGTAAGCGCATCTTGGCTATCCAGGCTTTTGCTGAATTCCTTTTAATCTCTATTGCCTCTAGGTGTGCACATTTTTTGGTGCTCAGATTTTTTTTTTTTAATTCTAGACAAGGGAGAAAAATTAAGATTCTTTTTGGGGTTCTTTTGTTTCATTATAATATCACAAAATTTCTTGAACTTCATGGAGAATTAAGAAGGTTCTCCATAGTAATCAATTCTGTGTCATTGATAAATAAGGTTACAAGGAGAGACTTTCAGATTATTTGACTAAGACCTTCAAACATGTTTAGGAACAGACCTTCCAATCATCCTAAGTAGCCTGTTTTAGTGTTAATTTATCTTTATACTGATGATGTTCTTTTCCTTATTTTGTGCAAATGCTTAAAATTTTCCCATAGAGATGGAGATCAGGCTAGGTACTATATACTCATGCTAACACAAGCACCTATTAAATATCACTTTTTAAGGTCAAATAACTTGATATTCTTTCATTTTTTTATGGGTCTAGCTCAATACTGGTAATGCCTTTTTTAGCCTTTGTTATTTTCTTAAGTATTCATAAGATTAAATACATTTTATTCATAATAACATGTTTTCTTACTTGCTACATGTCAGGCAATGTTCTAAAGACTTCACATCTTATTACATGCATTGCAAAATTAGTAGATATGCATTATTGAAACATCAGGGGTTTTAAAAAAATTCATTTTGCATAATGATCAGACATTTTTCTCAGGTGAACAGAAAAAATTTTTTTCTGGTCATTATTTTTTGTCTTCTTATCATGTAAGAGTTCTCTGAAAATTGATTTTTGATTTGCACCAGTTTTTAAAAAATTCTAATGTTTTCCAATTCTGTCAGTATTAGTAGCTTGGATGAATACTACACTTTACTCCTGCATTCAGGGAAGCTCAATATGCCAATTAAAAGATGCTGATCAGGAGATGTTAAATTTCTTTTAGGATCTCAGTTAAATATAACACAAAGGTTTTTGACAGAAAAGAAATGGATGATAACAAATACAGAAACAGGTGGCAGAAACTGTTTGAAAGATCAGTAGATGTCATTCTGGAAGATAAAGCAAAATGAGAATACTCTCCTGAACAGAAAACTTTAACCCTCAATGTTTATTGGAAATCTCTGTGCCTAACATGGGAGTTTATGTTTTTCATTCATCTTGTTGTTCAAGCAACAAACATGAGAAGTCCTTTACTATACGCGTGGCCCTGTGCTGATGTTGGGGTACAGCGACAACATCCTGGTTCTTTTCCTTAAGGCAGAAGCTCTCAAAGGGCAGAAGAGTATAGGCAGCATTCACCTCACCCATGCACATCTTGTTCTGAGAAGAATGGCAAGACTTGCAGACTTGCTGTAGAAGGACATTTTCACTCAGGAACCTATAATTGAGAAGAAATGGGAAATGTCCTCAGGGAAAGATATATTTTTTTTTCCAAGCCTGTGATAGGAGAGAGTGTGAGGAATCTTGGTGGGTGTGGGGATGAGTGACTGCTGGTGCAACCAGGATGTTCAGGAAATTCTGTCAGTGTCACAGGAGGCTAGCAAAGTACTCCTCCTCCAATCTAGAGCAGGTCCAAGTTTGAGAGCTAAGAGGGTTACCCAATCCTAAATGAGGATGCAGCATCTTGTCCTTGGGGTATTAGGGTCTTGAAGTAGGTGGTGTCTGATATTTAAAGTAGATGAAGGTAATGCTTATTGTGAGCTGAGACTATGTGCAAATAAGAGACTATGTGCTCTCTCCATGTGCAAATAAGGTTGAGGACTCATTAGTGCTTTCTTTTAATAAAACAACATTCTACATCATTTTCCTAATGTGTTTGGTGGGATTATTCTGAAAGATAGATTTTATCTGGTTTGGTGGTAGCCTCATCCTCTCTCAAATAATGCAACTCTAGACCTGCTGCAGAAAACTCTAGTAGTAGAATCATATAAATATCCAGTAAATTACCAAGGATTCTTTCTGTTAAACCTTTAAATCTTGAGTAGCAATTCCATAATTAAACTTCATCATACTATATAACAGAATATAATAAAAAATAACACAGCATAATGTAACATCCTGGTTAAATCCTTGTCATAAATGAAAACAAGATTAAAAGAAAAACTATTTTCTCAGTGATATCAAAGTATAAGATTTAAGTATATCGGGATCTCTAAGTCTCAGCTATAGTACATTTTAAGTCTCCTTCTCTTTCCCTCTCTCTGCAATTTGTCTCCTGACCACACTTGACTGAATATTTATAATATTAGGAGTAACCACCTAATCTGTGTCTGTTACATGCTGGACATTTTGCACATGTTATTACTA
The DNA here is from genome assembly GCA_004027375.1 of Macroglossus sobrinus. Lineage (NCBI taxonomy): Eukaryota > Metazoa > Chordata > Mammalia > Chiroptera > Pteropodidae > Macroglossus > Macroglossus sobrinus. The sequence continues at coordinate 41,341 of PVKZ01005010.1, read as the reverse complement.
ATATACAGAAACTCTGCCAATGTAGATATTTTTATCTTCTTCTTCTTCTTTTTTTTTTTTTTTAACTGAAATCAGATTTGTGGAAGGGGCAGAGGTGGGATTTAAATCCAGACCTGACAGGTCCCAGAGTTGGGAGTCTCTCTCCCCAGTGCACAGCCTCCTCTGGTGAGGTGTTTTCTGCACATGTTCACAACATATTTACCTAATCAGGGTCATTGCAAACTGTCTTCAACAACTGATGAGATTTAAGATATGGTTATAAGAATAAAAAGTATAATTTTATCAGCAAATTCAACACTTAAAAGGGAGAGTGAAATTATTAAAAATGATATGATAATATTTTTCAAGTACTGTGATGGTTTAAATAACCATTACTCCTGTATGGCTGTATTTAAGACAGTGTTAGCAGGAATTCAGTAGTGCTAGGAATCAAATTTGACATTTACTTTGCAACCGGAGTATACATGGTTCAGTTCCTTTGCCCAAACAGACTAGAATGACAGATTTTCATGTCCAGCCTAAAGACCGTTGGCCTGCTATCAGTAAAGCTTTGTCCAGAGCGAGTGGTCTGGGAGATTTAACTGTGCCCTTGCTCGGCAGGCTCCTCAGCTTGCAGTATCCCTAACTTCCAAATGTGGCTCAGCTAGGTCCATCATCCTGTGTTTTGTTATAGGGGTCAGGGAAGTCATCTGGAATGTCTAATTTCAAATCCCTGCTGCTATTACTAAGCATGGATGCAAACACAGTGAAGCCCTACGGGAACTGGCTTTGATGCTTGCATGATGGTGATGGGACAGGTGGGATGATACCAAGGATTACCCACCAGTCACTTTTCTGGAGACATAATTCACTGTCGTGGTCCCCCAGGCTCCATTTCATCTCCACCTGTGGGGTGCACTGGACTGAGTGTCATCTGAGCCCAGTGAGATTATACCTGCATCTTTCTGAGCATCTTTGTTTTGTGTATTTATGTGGGCTAGCCTCGGTTCCTGTGCATCACCAGCTAATATTCCTGAGATGTTTTTATCTCGAGTCAAATCACTGCTCTTCAGCTGCACAAATGACTTGGCAGAGGTAACCTTTGAAGGAGTATTTTTTTTTAAAGGAAGAAAACAGCATGTTAAAAGCCAACAGAACAAGTGTCTGAAGATGTTTTATATTGTAATATGTGTGCATCACACAAGGTGGCAGAATAAGCATAAGGCGAATCTCCAGTGAGGCTGGCTGCTGTGTTGTTTGCAAGGCAGGAACTTGTTACGAGCGTCTACCTTTGTAGCCTCAGCTGCAGCTGCTATTTCTCTCTGTGTGTGCTCACACATTTGTGTTTGAGTAGAGTGTGGCACATAGTTTAATAACACGCCAGCACTCAAATCCTTTGCTTTCCATGAGAAACTGTGTTAAATGATTAGATCTCATTGGTTTCTTGAAAATAAGCACTGACTTCTGACTCCTATTTATATGCCTTCTTTTTGATTGAAAGCACAAGTTTATTCTCCATCAGCCTTCTAGTTCAACTCAAGGGCATTGTAAAAGCTCAGCCACATGACAATTTTATAACCTATGATATCAAATTTTAACTTTTTTCTTCTCCATATAGGATGTGAATATGAAGTTAAATATTTTATTAAATATTTGTTAAACTTATTACTTGTTTACTTTTCTCCACAAAGAGAATTAAAAAGTCCCTGAATTTATTTTTAAGTTTAATTGAATAGTTCATATTAATTTTAATCATTATTAATTCAATTTTTAATGTAGTCATTTTTATGGCTAAAATATTTTACCAGACCCATATGTGTGAACAAGGTCATTAGCAATGGACTACATAGGATTGCCACACCATGCATCAGAAATGCTACAGAACAAATTTATTTGTACTATTAATCTATTCAGTACAAAGAAATGGGTCATTTCTCAAAGTCATGAGGAAAACATTTGATTTCTAGAATGAAAAATGGAAGCTATGCATATACCTTATTTCTCATATGAACCTCACACATCTTAGCATGATAATTTTTAAAACAATTTCTTTTTCTTTTTCTTTTTTAGTAGAAGATATTAGGATGGACTGTGGGAGGGTAAAATGCTCATTGTCAATAAAGTGGGTTAAATAATTTGCTAAGCTAGACCACCAGGTCAGCAGCTGACCATTCTGGTCATCTTAGGTCACTTCTTTCTTCTTATCCTCCCCTATGATCACTTTTCCAAGGGCTTTCAATACTTCTGGCATGCCTTTTTGGTTCATGCATCTGTTTCTCTCCTTTCCCTTAGTTTACATTGTAATCCTTATTCCTAGGCTCCTTTCATTTGGCTACATCTTATCATTTCCTCCTCCACCTAATATGTATTAGCACTGTGCAATACCTAGCTCATATTGGATTAGAATAGTTGATTTTGCATATCTTTTCCCAATTCTAAGGTTAGTGACATCAGGTCGAGAGCTTGGAATTGTCTGTGGTGGGAGTATCTATACCACAGAAATCAGCAAGCACTATACAAACTCAGGGTTCTTTCTCATCTCTCCCTGAGCCAGTTTACCTCCACTTGTGGTGTGATACCATGGATTCAAGTGAATAACTTCAACTCCAAGTTGATTCTGTCACCCCAAATTTGCAGTTAATGGCACATTGTATGAAGTTACTCTTCAATGCGTTAACCACCATAACTGAGAAATAAATATATTTGTATAGAGAACCAATGGCATTCTTGTCCATGTTTAGGAATGACAGATGACTGTGTTACGCAGCTGGTGTGTCATTTAAACCATTATGCACACAGCAGCTGGGTAGAGATTTAAATTAAAAATGTCTCCACCTAGAGATCATGCCAGAAATGAACTCCAAATTATCTAAACACCACAGTGAGTTTAGTGAAATGTCTAGCACTTTTTTAGTTTTCTGGCTGCTCCTGGCGAGCCTGGCACTGTCAAGCAGAATGGAGAATTACTAAGTAACAACTTTGATTTTCGAAGGGCCTTACAATCTTTATCTACTTTAACCTACTTTACTTACTTTATCTACTTTATCTTGAGGGTTTTTGTCATCCTGGAAAATAGATACCTCAACTTCTTGCACTAATTTCGAATACTGTCACCTGGAATTCAAACAGTCTGGCAGTCAAGTGTTAAAAGTGTTTAAAAATCCATAAAAATCTAGAACATTCTTTAACCTGAAATTCAAAGTCCTCTACAATGTTTTCCCAATCTATTTCTCAATCCTTTGTTCTCTGAGATTTCCAGCCACCCTCTTCTTATTCACAATGCAATTTCTGCCTAAAGTTTCATTTGTCCTGTCTCACTTTGTGCAAATTTTATCCTGTTTCAAGACTAATGTGAAATTCCATCCCCTCCAAAGCTTTTCCTGATATTCCCCACTTGGAAATAAGTATTTTCTCCACAGAAGACTTGCATCATTTTCTATACAACTGTTAGGTTAGTTATTAATTTTAATTATATTTGCATACGTGTTTTTTCTTCCCTATTAAATTTGGCAGCGAAAGTCAGTTGTGCCAATTATTGAGTTATTGAGGCTCAGCTCCAAATTCACCCTCCTCACCGTTCTGTGTTACTGGGTCTGGGACTCTGTAAAACATGTCTGCTTTGCTGGCTGCTCCCTATTAGTTTCTACTGCTAGGGGTACCAGTAGGAAAGACTGGAAAGTGGTGATTTAAAAGGGACTTGCTTTCTTGGGTTGCCTGATGTTCCTGGAAGTAATGTCCCAAGGATGGCACATGACCTCATCAGAAGCAGTTGCTTCCAGCCTCCAGTTTATTTTAAAATTCCAGAACCCATCACCTGGTGCACTTCAGAGTTACTAGCAGAAGCTGCACAGTGTTCCTTTCTCAGGCATCTGGACCTCAGCTCCTTGAAGCTCCACCTCCAGTTCACTGAGTGGCCACTGAGTGGTGCTTCCTACTTAGATATTGGATCCCAGAAGAGGGAGCACCTCTTCTGGCTTCTAGGTTCTTCCCTGTGTTTCCTCAGCCCCAGGGTGCACTGCTTCCTACAATTATTAACTCTATTATCTCAGTCTTCCCTCTAAAGTGTCTTTCCAGTTCTTTAACACCTGTGTCACCAATTCCCCTTAATAGGTACCTTGTTGAAATAGTCAATGTAATTTCTGTTCTCCTGACTGGACCCTACTCTACAATGACTGATCCATTTTTGTTTCCATCTTTGCCCAGACCCCAAACCCAGCTCCTAACAGTGTGGTTTGCACACAGTGGTTGCTTAATAAATATTTTTGAAAGGATGAATGGATATTTATTAAGATAAAAGAATCCTGCTATATTTTATTATTCTGTCTTTCTCCTATGATTACTGTGCTCAAATAAGGGCTTCAATTAACATTCATGGACAATTTTGGTGGATCAAGAAGCATTTCTATGGGGTTTATGGGATGGCTTAAATGCATGACTTGTCACTATATTTCACAAGTAGTGGAAAACAACATCTGCATCATGCAGTGCACCTGTGAGCTGGCCACTTTTCTACTAAAAAATCTGGGGAAGTTTTTCATACTGAGAAAGATATGAGTTTTCTCATATGTACTGGTAACCAGGGCCGACATGATTTATGATATGCACATCAAGATGGGGAATCCACTAGCCATGCTTTTGCTCTCTCCTGAAACTTGGTTACGGATATTTTTGAGGATGCGATTTAAGGCCAGATTGTGGAGAAAACAGCTGCTTCACAAGCATGTGACTAATTGCCACCTTAACCACAGTAAGATTTGCAGAAGGCGGAAGGCATTATCCATTACAGCAGAAGATAAAAAGAGTACTGGGGGAATGTAGAACCTGACCAACTGGGTAATCATCAAGGATGTGATTTCTAGACTGAAATAAGGGAAATACTTGAGTCTGGATATATGATGCACACATTGAAATGTATTAAAATATGAACACACTTATACCCCTCTCTCTTGCTTTAGTGCTCACATCAACTTAAACAAAGTGCCTTTGAGAAAACTCCCTGAATACAGGTATGAATTTATAGTTATTACAATGGTAGTAGTGTGATGTTTTCACTTAATGTTTTACTGATTTTGATCATTATTAACATATAAACAAAGCCAGTACTCCAGTAAACAAATGAAGCCTCATTAAATTAATCAAGGGAGATAAGCCAAATCCTATGCCCTTTGTTCTCACCTAGGCTGTGCCATTTGCGAATCATCTGAAAATAATTTTTTACCAAAAATTTTGAGTTTGTTTAATATATGCTTTGCTAAACATAACTAACTCAGAGGTAAGTTGCAATTCAGCAATATGGAACTTTTTCTAAATCAATGTCATCTAATCTTGAATACCTGTATTACAGATTTTGGACTTTAATTATTTTTATAATCAACAAAATACCAGGAAACTTTCAGAAATAAATAGTTTTGCTCTCAAAAGAAGATAAAAGAAATGCATTCTGAATTGGGACAACTAAGTGATTTGGGGTATGGGTAGGAGACAGGTTTTGTCTGTCTGTACATCAGAGTAGCATGGTGTAGTAATAACAACTATAGGCTTTGAGTAAACAGAACTGAGTTTCTGTCTTACCTCTTCTGCTAGTGAACCTCAGTTCCTTCTAAAAATGGAGATAATAAATCTCCCCAGCAGGTTACAGTGAGGATCATATGCTATTACATTTCTGAAAGTTCCTGGAACAATGCCTGGCTTATTGTAGATTTCTAAACAATGCTTGCTGAATTGGAAGGGACAGGTGTAGAAATTGGCAGAGGAAGTCATAATGGATAATGTGGTTGTCAGCACTGGTATCCAGATATTTCTCTGGCCTGAAGGGGTGAGTGACATACGGTGCCCAACATGAGGGGAGGCCATTTTAATACTGTTTCTCTTACCTCTAGAGCCTGAGGTCAGGTATGAAATTAGTGGAATAGGGAGCAGAATAGGGAGCAAGGAAAGTGGTTCTGGGGACACGGTCTCAAAGCAAATGAAACATGAGGAGAGTCATGGAATCATTTCCTAGCCATTAAAGCTCCTCAAGTAAAAACTTCGACCTATTGCTGCTGCCTCACTACCCCAGCATTCTGGTATCTCTCTTCTGTTTCTATTAGGTCCATGTTACCAAGACATCATACCTCATATCTAAGCCACATGTTGCTATGACAGAGCTGTCTGTAACAATGAACTCCACACTTCCATGCAGTTTAAGATCTAGATGTTTTTTTTTTTCATTCTGGACTGTGTACTAATTCTTCTCACTGTTGTAAATTTTCTTGTCTATGTTAGTCTACATTGCTTCTTCAGATTTGCTATATCTAATTAACTCTGATCTTCACCCTATGAGTCAAATGCCTCAGCTTTAGTTCCTGGAGTTTGTGACATGTTTTGGCTTCTTAGAGACCCCTTTATGTTTTCCCTAGTTTCTGCTGTTTTCTGGAAAGGTGATATTGCTTATTGTAGAATTCTAGTTGAAATATTACTGTATTGTCCTTAATCCTCTTCTGGGAATATAAGAATGATATTACTTATTTGTTGGGTACCTGCCATTAAGTGGAAAGAGGCAGCATTCTGTGCTGCCTCGTTTTTCAGGGCTCCCAGTGTTGATATGAGGCATTCAGAAGAGCTCAATGCTGACATTAACTTATCTGGATTTCTTGGCAATTACTTGTAGATGAATAGGCAAGTCAAGTCCTCATAAAAAATGGTTAGGATGAAGGTTAACAAATATATTTTTGAGGTTGGAGATATGAATAAGCAGAAACTACCAGAAATTGAAAGGGAAAAGAAAGAGGAAAAAGGGAAGTCAGGACCATTTTCAGACAAGAGAGGAGAAAGAAAGCAGACAGAGGAACATATGGGGGAAGAAGCAAAGGAAGAATTAATGGATGGTGACGTACTGACCCTCCATTGAAGCAGAAGCAGCAGGTCTAAGAAAGCGTCCCCTGACTAAGACTGATGGCTGAGCAAAGACACAGCATATAAGGTCCAGCTCCAGGAAAGTCTGTGGGGAGAAGCACAGTGTGATTAAGATGCTGTTCCTTCTAAATGCAGACTTGGGAAAGTGAAGAGAAAGTAAAAAGTGAGTCAACAGGAACCTGTGAGCAATACTGTGGTGAGAAAAGAAAGCTAGGGAGACAGAAAGCAAGAGTAGTTTCAAATAAACTGTGCAGCTTTAGCATGCTGGGGCAGAAGTAGTCGATAACAAAGAGTGATGGAAAATGAGGACCCTTGGTGTCACCTGGTGAACCCAGAAAGCCGGGCACTTGAGGGCTTGAAATGAGGGACTCCAGACAGATACATAAAACCAAAAGAAGCACAAAAAAGAATGCTAAATTTTGGGATGGAAAGGTTTGTAGGGGAAGAATACTGGTAATACATATGGTAAACCTGGCATGCTAAAATTCCCCAGTGGCATTGCAGGTTGCAAATGATAGCATTGCAGATGATGATCAGATTGGCTCAGAGACTGGTTGCCTGGTAGTGTCATTCATTGCAATGAGAATCACTAGGAAAGAATTAGGTTTGGAAGGTGAGGTTCTGAGTTTGATTGGGCACAGGTTGAATGTGGGATACCATTGTGAGTTGAATTATGTTTCCTCAAATCCATATATTTAAGTCCTAAACTTCTGGTGACCTTATTTGGTTGTTTCATATATAAGTAGTTAAGATGAGGTTATACTAGAGTAAGGTGGGTCTCTAATCCAACGTGACTAATGTCCTTATAAAAAGGAGAAATTTGGACACAGAGACAAAAATGCATATAAAGAAGACAGAGTAAAGAGACACTGGTGGATTGCTATCTATAAGCCAAGGAGAGGGTCCTGGAATAGATCCTTCCTTCACAGCCCTGAGACACCTTGATCTTGGACTTCTAGCCTACAGAACTGTTAGACAATACATTTCTATTGTTTAAGCCACCAAGTTTGTGGTACTTTTTTATAGCAGTCTAACAAACTAATGCAGATTCCTCTGGGATATTTGAGTGGAGAGGTTAAATAAGAAATATATGTCTCAATGGCTCCGAGAAGAGACCAGGCCTGGAGATATATCCTTGGATGGCAGTTGAACTAGCCTGGCATCTTGGGGGTGAACAGCAGGACTGCCAAGACCCAGCCATCTTCTGCAGTGTCCACTCTATCCTACACATGGAAGCTCACTTTTCTTTGTCATCTGAAATGGTGAAAATGTAGTCTGCCCGGTCCTCAAATCCTGCCTACCACTTCCTCTCTCAGCTCTGTGTTTCTATTCTGCTGCTGCCTCCCAATTCCAACCAGAGGCCTGCATCATCAGACCATCGTGTTCATACTTTAGAAGCTCTGAACGTTCAGGGAGTAAGTAGATAATGGTCAGTGTCTTAGTGAATATGAGGACAGATTAGGGATTTCCTGATCTTGAAGGGAGCAGTGTACATTTGGAATACTCTTCTACCACTTGATGTGGAGAGGAAAATAAGAAGGTTATTCCTTCATAACTCTATTCCTTCCCTGGGCCCCACAAAAGACCTTTTTCACCCTTCTTAAGAGCAATGCAGGCAACTTTTGTTGCAGTGAAGATCTGACAATGTGAGTCTCCTATCAGTCTTGAGGGGAATGAAGGAAGTGGGGTTAATCAGAACTCCATATAGGTGTGGGGGTGGGAGTGGGGAGGAGGGAGTAAGGGCTTCCAGGGGTGGGAGTTGGGTTGTTTAGTGCTTTTTGTTCTTAGGACTGGCTCTACTTGTCAGTTCTGAGAAAACAGATCCCATTTGATACCTTAAACTTGTTGAAATTGCCTTGACAGAGAGGGAGAGTGTGGTACAGCTACATGACCTCAGCCTCAAAGAGGAGGAGAGTGTTTTCTTTCCTATCTTCCTTCCTTCCTTCCTTCCTTCCTTCCTTCCTTCCTTCCTTCCTTCCTTCCTTCCTTCCTTCTTCCTTTTTTATTTAAAAGAAGATTGAGGCACAATGATCAGAGTAGCCATGGGGAGGAAAAAGGACTCTCTGATCTTGGGGTAGAAAGGATATAAGATAATATACAATACCAACTGTTCTGGAGACCGTAAGGAAAGCAGTGTTCTCAGAGCACATTCAGGGTTTAACTAAAATGGATCAAGGAAATGCTGGGCGAGTGATGAATGTACAGAGGAACTTACTGGTTCTGAAGCGGCAGCTCCAGGGGGTGTGGTGTGTAGGCATGGGACAGTGGAGAGGCCAGGGTGAGGGTGGGGCTGGGGATAAGGAGCTTTGGGTATTTGAAAGATGATGGTGTGATCAGGAATAGATGGCCAGGGCAGATTATGATCACAACATTGATGGAAAAATTAAATTGAGCTAGGGGATTAGGTTTTAAAGAGAAGTGGTACAGAACCCATTAGCCAGATGGGCCTAGATGATGGTAAACCTCAAAACCACAGCCTTCATGCTATAAGTATTAGGTGATGGCTGAAAAATATGCTTAAATTTGTTTTGTAAGTCCAAAATGATCATTCCACAAGATTCTGTAATTATATTCCTATGAATATTAATATTGAATAGTTGAATGAATAAAACAGTTATGTGTATGGGAGAATATTCTTTGCAGTTTTATATAGTAATAAATTGTAAAAGTACATTTTTTCTGAAACTTTTTTTCCTTGACTCTTGAAACACCACTGTTTCTGAAATCTCTGCTTACCTCTTGGTTTCTTCTTAGTTTGGTGAGGAAGAGAATGGCTGATATGTACCAAACCCATACTACTTTCCTCTGGGGCACACAGATAGATGACATTTCTCAGCTTTCCTCGAGATTAGGTGAAGCTGTGAAATAAAGTTCTGGACAAGAGACTATGGGCAGAAATGATGTATGTCTCCTCCATGTTTGGTCCCCAAACTCTCCCATCTGACCCTCTGTCCTCAATCTTTTTCCATTTGGCCAAGCCAGAGGAAGGAAGGAATTGAGGTTCTTAAATGTCTATATAGAAGGTCACCTACTAATTAGGGTCATCTGTATTGGAAATATATAGGTGAGAAATAAACTTCTATTAGTTAAGCTTTTGAGATTTTGGGGTAGCTAGCAGTGTTCTAAAGCAAATACCTTGTTTAAATTTTCTTAGTCTTTTCCCTGCTCATAATTTTGGTGTTTTATAGGTCTCTAACTTCAGCCATGTTTTTACCCTATACCATATATTCCCTCTGGGTAATCCCATTTATTCTCACAGTTTTACCTTCCATTGTTATGCTAATATCTTCTCTGGACTAAACATCTCTTCTGAGTTTCAGAGCCCGTGTTCAGTAGACTAATGGACATCTTTACCTGCCTACTGATTCCTCACGTTCAAAGTATCCAAAATTGACCACATTATCTTTCCCCAACCTGATTTACCTTTAGTAATCTTAATTTCTATAAATAGTACCACCATCTAAATAATTTCTCAGCTAGAAATCTAGAAAGTCACTCTTGATTCCAGCTTTTTTCCTTTCCCTCCTGCATCTTATTAGTCCCAAAATCAGATTAAGTTAAATTCCTAGATATCTTGTTTCATATCTAACATCACTGTTCCAAGGCAATGATAATGATGGTTAGTAAAAGGAAAGATTCAAGATGACATTTAAAAAAATTATATGTTATGTTATATAGCATAACAAGGTGTTGGACTGTGTATATATCACTAGAAAAGAAAGACAAAGAAATTGGAAATCTCTGTTCTTTCATTCCTAATCTAGTACTTAACAAAGACTTGTTTCCCCTACCCTCTTCATCCAGCACACACAGTCATTCAACTAAAAACCTGAGGAGGAAGAAATCATATTGGTGAATATCTAGCTGTAGAGCTCAGTTGTAGGGTAAGTCAATAAGGGTAACCTAACAGATGAGTCATGCAATGAAAAAAAAAATATATATATAATATTTAAATATATATAAGTATATATATAATTTTCTTTCTTTCTTTTTTTTGATAAGCCTATAGATGTCATAAAGACCTTATAAAAGCTTGGGCTAGCCCAGAAAATTTGCTTTCATCCAATATAGATATGACAAGATATGGAGATAAAGGTGTTAAAATTATGTCTTGGCCCCTGAAGCCCAAGCAGAGTTAGTAGGGGCAGGGTCATTAACAGGTTGGGTATTTCCTCTAAAGTCAGTGGTGAATTGAATATACCTGGCTCACCCTAGACCCTGCCTGTCACTACCTGCTGCTATTAACCAGGTCTCAGACTGAGTCCCAGACTAGCAATCTAGTTTCCTTGTCTCTTTCCTATAGTCTATGGTTCTTGAAAGAAAAAAAAAAATAAGAAAAAGCATTCGTTGAACTACAAAGAAAGCAGCTCTATCTGCAAACTAAAGAAGAATGATACAACCATGTGTTGTTTGAGGTCTCATCCAACCTTAACCCTGTGTGACTATTGCTACCGTCAGGCAGTGAAGAAAGTTTTCTCCTGGGCATTTTGTAATTAGTGTGTGAAGGATATTTCTCCACAGGAATTAAGATCTCTTTTTCTCACTTACTTTCTCTTTGTGAGCATTCCTCTGTGATTATAATTACTTAAGTAGGTGGTCAGGGGGCTCTGTCAATGGACAGTGTATGCAGTTCCGGATTATAGTATTAGCCCCATTGAGAAGTGCCACAGGATGATGCGGGTAGCTTCTCTGTAGAAATAGCAGTGTTTGCTTCAGAGCCTTTTCTAGCATTTTCAGGGGGCTATTTAGCCTACTTTGTACCAATAGAGCAATTCTATTCCATTTTAGCATTCTTAATCCCAAATAAAATCCAAGAAGTACAGTTATACATAGACAAAAACAGTTTCAGCTGAGAGGAGAATAAATATATTTTTGCTCCTCCAAATGTAGTCTTGATTACCATCTCATTTAATTATGGTTTAGAACTTGGTAGACTTTCTATTCTTTGCCTTAAACTTTCCTTCCTTGTAAAAGATCAATCTCGTATGTCTTCTTTGTGTTCCTTTTAAAATATATCTGTCCTTTCTTCCTTCCAATTTCTAGTTCTTTCATGGGTAGAACTTTCAACAAGCCTGAAGGCTGACGGGAAAACTGACATCTCGTTACTCCATGCTTCAGTGGCTGTTAAATTGATAGTTTCAGAGTGGATATCAAACTATCCACTCTATCAATGTTTTTTTAAAAAGGCAAAAAGATTACAGTCTGTCTAAATCAACGTGACACCTCTCTGACATGTGTCTCGATCGCTTTCTCCCAACATATCCATTCCTTTTGACTATCTCCATTTCTCAGTGGCTATCTAAATCAAATAGGGCTTGTCATTTCATGAAAATCGCTCCCCATTTTGCTTAGGTTTCTCTTAATTTTCTCTCCTGTACTTATCTTAGAGCCAAGAATTCACCATCAGCCTTACTTCCAACTGACATGGGTTGGAATTTCGCAAGGCAGACGGAGTCTTGGTTTTTCTCTTCAGTGGAATTTCTATTTGCGGCACATGCATTTCCTTTGCTGAATTTTCAGCAACAGTTCTCAGTGAGGACAGCTGCTGCTCTGAGGCTCTTTGGATTTTTCTTTCATTCTCTCTTTGCATATCGAACTCATTCTGTCTTGAAAGGTTCTCAGTCTTCACTGGCCGGGGGAAGGTGGAACATATCACAAGTTGGCAGAGTTGCAGTGCACTGTACTTTGAACTTGTAAAATTTTTTTTAAAAGTCTAAATCTTTAAAGGAAAGCAGAGAAGCTTCTGGTACATTTAGACAATGCAATAACAGGAATGACCTGAGTTTAAAGATAAGGATTAATGCTGTGATGTCAGTTCTTGGGCATAACTTCCCAGGAACCTTGAGATTGGCCAAAGCTCTCTGATTTTAAATGTCTTTCAAGGTAATCTTTTGGTGCCTGAAAAAATAAGGAAATAGAAAGAACAGGATTCATGACTCTTTCAGTAATCTATCCTAAAGTACACAAAAGAATATTTTGTTGCACTCTCAGAAGCCTTTGTTCAGAGGTGAAATTCAGCATTAGGTACTGTTGCTGTTACTGCTGTCCTTCCAATCTGACAAGCAGTTAGAAAAATGGAGTGCAACGAAGATGTCCACTCTCTTCTCTCTCAATTAATCTGTCCCTGTTAAGAGGCATATACTGTTAGCACATGCAGCAATTACTTCACACATATTCCTTGTCCAGCTATGATTATAGAATCGCATTCTGACTGCTTGTGATTTAGCTCAACAACCAGGGAATATAAATGTCGCCCTGCCAAAGATTCACAGTGTGCGTGGGCAGAAACCGGCACTCATATTAGCTACGTTACAGGCCTGTAAATGTTCATTGTTCTTTAGAATCTTCAGCTTGCTCCATTAGAACACTTTACTTTTAGCAATTTTGTTTGGTGCATGCCTTGAGAAAATGTACCTAGTTCTTGCATGCTGAGCCCGTCCCTCATAAACTCAGTGGCATGCACTGTGGATCAGTGGACACTGCTCTTCTGCTGCAAACTTCAGGTCATTTAGAAAGTAGAGCATTGGGGAGGGGCAAAAATCAGTTTTTATTCTATCTGTTTGTTAATTGCGGGTAAGGGTATTTTGCCTGAGTTACCCAAATGGCTAAAAATAAGTATTAATCCTTTGAATAAGTGAAATAAAAACAAATATCAGCTATAATTATATTTTGTAGGTTTTAAAATCAGTAAGTCAGTACAAATTACTGAGAATCAACTTTCAAAGCTTTGCCCTTACTTAGTTTGGTATAAAAAATGAATGCAAATTAAGGTCCAGAAGCTGGGATAATTTGTGCAGCTATACAAACACAGGCATGGGGGAATTTCATAATGATATGATATTCAAAATGGTTTCTTGCACAACAACTCCTAAGATAGAATTCTTGGCCTGAAAAAAATTGTTTTAAAAGCTCATCTTGGTCTCATACTAATCATGTGAAGGAGAACCCTCTCTTGGATCTTCATGACTCCCCCCTCCCCACCGCCCCAAAGGAAGCCTTATTGCCTCAAGAAAAAGAAGTAGTGAGGTTGGACTTTTAATAGAGAAGGGTTGCCTGCCAATACCCAATTCTTCTTTACTTGTCTTAAATCTGTGAGGGTCATTTGTTAAGGAGTTTGTCCTCAGGCAAATTAGTCCAAAGCAAAATGAATTGGGGGAGGATTGAATTTTGAGTCAAAGATATAATTTTTCCCTGAGTTAATTAGCACGCTTAATTCTAGGAAAAATAAACTGTATCAAGAACATTGCTCTTCAATCATCAGCTTACAACTCATGTTTGGTGACATGAATGCTCCCCCAAATAATAACTGCTTGTCAGAGAGACAGCTTTCCCTACCTGGCTCTTGCACAGATTCTTAGTTTATAGACAGGTTTCACAAAAGCTTCTGCTGTGTGATTTACTTTAAAAAAAAAAAATGCCTGTCTCTTCATAACTGACCGAGAAAAGGGGATTCAGGAGAGATGGAGAATTCTGTCATATGTTTTATAGACATTCCAGATAAACCTGGAACAACAGCCCATTTAAATAACCACTCTACGGATCCATCAAACTGAGCTGAGAGGTGCCTCAGCAACCTCTCTCTATTTCAAAACCGAGCTCTCAGATAAAAAGCAGAGTAAAGAAGCCTCTGCAGTCACTTCATACCTGGGAACTTCTCTGAAATGAGGATGCTGAAAAGAGAGTTGAACAGAGCAGGCTGTGACAGAGGAGTTGAATTTTATCTCTGCTGTTACACAGAAGCATATGGTTCCCACCCACAGGAAAAATCTGCTTCTCTTCTGGCTGCCACACTAATGCATGCATGAAGGGGAAAAACTTTGCTATCAAACACATCTCCAGAGTTGGCATCTGTGATTAAGGCTTTCTGCTTGCCCTGCATCTCTCCTCCAAAAGGTTTAAAGAAACTGCCAAAAGTTGTGCCCGTTTTTCTCAGATAGTGTGAAGCTGGGTGCTCGTTGTTAGCAGTTAATAACACATCTACTGGTTAGGCCAATGTCCTCATTTCATTTGTCCTTTAATTCTGCTTTTCTGCTAATGAATTAATTAGAGTACCTAGAACTTGGAGCCCGATAGAAAAGACTTTTATGGTGGCTAGTGGTAAAATGTCTGGTTAGGCTGACCATGGTTAAGGAAATTCTCAAGAAATTCCTTCGTTATTTACTGTGAGGCAGTGGTCTTAGTGTTGGGAGCTAGATGTAAATTGTCCTTCAATTTTACAGATGGGGAACACAGAGACGGTGTTACCAGAAAACAAACATGGGAGGACATAAAAAATGGCAGAGAAGCTGTGCTTGGTGGTGGGTGTCAGTAGGGTGCCAATGGAAGAAAATATAATGGAGGCTTTAAGTTAATAGAAGGAAAACTCTTTTAGTTAAGGCTCAGAACAGAACTTTCTCTCTGCCTTGCAAAAGTCAAAAAGGCTCATTTAATACCCCCTCTCTACTGCATAGACACAAGACAGGAGCTGGCATTTGTAGCAGGCTCATTTCATGTTTAGGGCAAGAGTTACGTGCCCTGACTTCTTAGCATTTGGTGGAACCTCTTCATTAACATAACATAACATAAGTAATGTTTTAGAGGTGCAGTTGAGTTATCTTCATGTTAGGTCTTAGAAAAATTATCCAGAGAGAGACCAAGAATTCTCTTCTATTAGCACCAATACAAGGAAGAGGCCTGTCTCCTGGATGACATGGGGTGCCTATGAGCTCTGATTACAGAAAAGCACAAGGCAGTGATGCAGTGCCAGACACAGAAGGGGCTGCAGGCAGCTATCCTCTGGGACCTGGAAGCATACTGGAAAAGAGAGGTGAGCAGTTTTTCCCTTCTATAATTCTTTACATGACTATGGGAGTCACTGCTCCCCACCCCCCACACCCAGGAAGGCACACAAATGGTCCCAGAAATACCTTATAGATTTGCAAGATTCTTATGGTTGTTTTGTTTTTTTGGTTTTTGTTTTTGTTTTTGTTTTTGTTTTTTTTTTGCACAGGATAATTCCTTAGCAAACTCTATACAGTTCATTTCAGAGTTTTCTCAATTAATTTTTTTGTCTGCCTTTATAAATTTCCAAGTTAACAATTTTATTATTAATGAGTAGCATCTGCAACAATTGGACCTCACAGTGACATTCAGGTTAAACACTGTACAGTGGACCAGGCAAATCTCATCTCATACAGATGCGAACCTGAAATTATGATCATGTGGTATGAAATAAAGAGAAAAATCAGTACTTACACCATTGCTGGAGTTTTTTAAAGTCAAATTCTAAATATTCTTTTTGTCACAGTCAGCAACAGCCTTCTAACAGTTTCGCCTGTCTTAAATCTTCTACTGTGGCCTCAGTGATCTTGCTAATTTCTTTGCATAACATAAAAGACTCTTCATGATCTGGCTCTTGCTGTCATTTCCAGCCACATGTCCCTCAGGTCTCTAACCCAGGCACTCTATGGCCCATCAATCCTGAAGTACTTGGAGTTTTCCCAACATGCCCTGCTGTGCCTTGTCCATTTGCAGATGCTTGTTTCTGCCTGGATTCCTTCTCCCCTTTTTTATTAGCTACCTGACAAGTACCTGCTTAATCTTAAAGCTGCAGCTCAAGCATTTCTCTCTCTCTGGACCTTCTAGACACCAGTGGTTGCTCAATGTATGAATAAACAAGCAAATGAGCAAATAAATGAATGTGAGTAAACAAATGGGCTGGTTGTTGCTAGTCCTCTTTACTTAGAAAATCCCGCAGAATTCCCAAAGACAGTGCTGCCTGGGTAAACATCATGATAAATTTGTATTTTTTGAGTTGAATGCGCTAAGTATTAGAGGAAACATGGCACTTACTAGGCCAACTGTGACAAACTGCTTTTTTCATTCTGCTTCAGAATGACTTGGAGATTGATTTCTTTATCCTCTCTAATATCACTATCAGCATCTAACATCTAACCTTTACAAAATCAAAAGTGAAGAAAACTGAATAACTCAGTGTGGAGAGCCTGCCCGGAGACAAATGAATCGTGTGTGGTATGTTTAGTTGTGTGGATGTAATCTGTCTCAGTAATTATTTGTGTTCATGAATAGGCTCTAAAATCTCTCAAGACCAGGCCTTCACAGGTAAAGTCAAAGATCCTGTTTTTCATTTCCTGTGTGAAGAATATATTTCCCAATCATTTCTGTTTTCTTCCTTTAAAGATGTTCAGTTAATAAAACTTTAGTATTTTAACTACAGAGGTGCACTGCATGTCACAGAGCAAAGAAACATGAGATACTGAAGAAATATGGCAGAGGGAGAGAGAAGGTGTCATTTGTGATGAGGAAAAATTTATTAAGACATAGGGTGTGCAGTACACAGCCAAGGTGGCATCTTTGTCCTCCTTCTCTCATCCTTTACTACTGTGCCATGCCCCTAGGATAGGTTGCAGTGTTTGTTTACAAGGAAGTTCCACAAGGTCGAATTGTGATCTCCATTTTTTCACGTGGCATTTTGTGCATTAGGGATTACCTGTGGAGTGTTAAATGCTCAATCAATGTTCTTTCTTACCACAGCATGCTTCCTGGGTGGGAGGTGGGACAAAGTATAGTCTCTAGAATTTAGAATATTTGCTGCAAACTAATTTAGACATAGCCAAAATACAACACATGTGAAAGGGGTGTGGATAACCACCATCTGTATTCCGGGTATCCTAGTAAAGGTGTACTATCCCACCCTATTAGGCATTTGGGCATTATGCCCTTGTCTTAGGGCTTTGGGATGTTATGAGCTGATTGTTCTTTGCTCAGAGTGAGTAAGACAAGGAAGGAGTTACTTATGCTGAGAAGTGCCAAACCTGAAGCAGTCTGATAATAAGTGGCCACTCTTAGTCCTTAGTGCAGGAAGGACCCTGCATAGCCACTAGCCTCTGGGCTTTGGGGAGAAATGTTGCTCCCTCCAGTGAAGGGTGGGTAGTCTGTGGAGGACTATTCTCCCACCTGGCTATTGGACACTCTAAGTCCCTCTGGAAGACTTTTGCTAGGTTATCTCTTGGTTTTGCCTGCATGACTCCTCTAATCTTGCCCCTTCTCCAAGATTCCCAAATCAATCTCTCTCTCTCTCTCTCTCTCTCTCTCTCTCTCTCTCTCTCTCTCTCTTCTTGTCTCTCTCTCTCCCTCTCTCTCTCTTCTTTTCCCTTCTTCTTTTCCAGCCCAACTAGAATAGTCTTCTGCTTTTGGTATCTGGTACATTTAGTAACTGGGTTTTAGTTTCTGAAAACCAAACCATAAAGGGTACTTTATTTTCTGCTATATTCCTGCCCGAGGCAGGGGACACAGAATTAAATAGCTGTTTTAACAGGCATGTTGGTGGGGGAGAGAAGATAATTTATTAATATTCCACAGTATTATCCCATGATACAAAATTGTGAATTTAATTCTAATAAAAATATTAGAATATATATTATCTATATATAATTTATAGAGTTAAGGATGAATAGTTTTGGCTTAAATTTTGTTTTAGATGATTGGCACCTATGTGTTTAATTCATTGAGAGATAGCCAGGTGTTTCCTTAAGTAAAAGAGAAGAATCTGATTTTCATTTTTTATGCGGTTCTCCCATGTTTTGGTTTTACTCTATGGATAGGCATTGCTAGGACGGGGATGCACTCATGGTCTCCAACATTACATTCTGTATGTAGAAAATTTCTCTTACAATTTTAATTGGTAGCCCTAAACAGACCTAGTTTTGAAGAAACCAGATCTTTGAATCCTAAAGATTTATCTGTCAGAGAAACTCTGGCATCCTTTAGTCCCTGTGAAGATACATGTTGAGTAAGAAAGAGAGATTTTCTGTGATGAGATTTTCTATATAGATTTTCTGCAGAGGGAAAAATATATAGTTCCTTAGAAGAGAAAAATCCATGGATACATTTTACAAATGTGCTCTCCCCACCTGTAAAATAAATCATGCTATTTAGTAAACTACCTCCAAATACATCTCAATATGTTAAAATATGAAAACTAATGACTATTCATAAAAATTGAAAGAAAAATATTTTGAGCAAAAGATCTATAAAGAAAAGATTTCACTTAACTTTAATAAATGAGATTTGGAAGATGAGTTATACTCTTATGCATTTTCTTGCATTTATAAAATAATAAGCTTATGAATCTTCTTTTGCTTGACAGGGTCAAGGAGCATACGGATTTTCTTTCCTCTTTATTTCACTATTTAAACACAGCATTTGGAGTTTGCTTGAACTGCTCTGGTTGCTCTGATGAAGTTATATCTCAGGCCTGGTGGAAACATGAGAACCATAATACCCTTAACAACCACATTCCAAAATTTATCACTTGAGACTTCAGGATATTCTCCCTTAGGAGACTTAAATATACTATTGATTTGATGTTTTTTTTTTTTTTTATAGGCCAATGGATCGATTTTCGACTATATCATTTACACTCTAGTTTCTTTTTAGAAAGTGGTCATCTTTAGTAATGTAATGAAAACCTCACCACAAAAAGTTGGTATCTAAAACAAATACATAAAATTCCTTTATTTAAATCTATGATTTGGAAAAGAAAAATATTTATCTCTAAAAAGATTATCTCAGTGGTTATTTAAAACCAGAATGATAATGTAATATGAAAATCATAATGATTCAGAAAAGAGTAAAAAAAATTACAATTATAACATTTGGAGAAATTCAACCACATCATTAATTGCTGCATACCACTGCTAAGCAAAGGAGAGGAAGATTATTATTATTTTTTTGATGAAATACCCCTTAATTATTAAGATTCACTTTTCCCTAGCCATATCTCATCCCATACCTGGGAAACAGATACAGCATTGAAAGTAATTCTGCTAACCCTGAAGGAAAGGCAGAATGTTGTGATACTACAGTATTAATTTTTTTTTTTAAGATCCCATGCATAACCTTGTAGTGTTTTTTTTTCAAAGGTAGAAAAGATGCAAATATTTAGTTCTCCTTTGGCTTATAAACATCCTTCCTCCCATGTCCACAGTAGCCTTTGCTTCATTATTAAGATCAAATCCATTCCTGTCACTTTGAAATAACTTGTTGAGCTTATCATTTTATTTTCTTTTGGACTAGTTGGGAGACTTCTTTGTGCCTTACCAGCTTCAGGCTTTCCCATAGCCATTTTTGTTAACCAATCTGTAAAAAAGATTAGTCTTCTTAAATTTTTCCTTAAAGAAACCAGTCATGAGAATAACACCCACATCTTAGGCTTTGCACTGTATTTTATCATTCCCTGAAGAACCCAACCATATTAGAGGTGTATTCTTAACCTCTGACTCCTTGTCCCTGAACTCTGCCTCAGTTCTTAGTATGAATCACTTAGGGAAATTGCTTCTTAGTGTATGTATGTCACAGCTCTTTTTCTTATTTAGTAAGGTGCCACCTGGATTTCTGTGCTAGGAAGGCTTAGACCTTGAAATTGTATTTCTTTTCAAAATGTGATTGGGATTTTCTGTTCCTAGCAAATTTAGTAGGGAGTAGAAAAAAATGTATAATGGCTATGAAATATGGGTTATATTTTGAGCCAATAGTGTCTTTAAAAATCAAAAAGCATCTAATACTATTTTTAAATTGAGGACATCTCTAAACATATATGATATAACTCATTCAATAAATATGATATTCTTAGTGCTAATTATTTTATTATTTATTTGATCCACAACTAAATGGAACATTAAATATTAGATAAAATAAATATTCCAATATATTAAATCTGAGGACTATTTCTTTCTCAGTATTAGAATTCTTCAGGAGTGCTTTCTCTCAAGAGTTGTAGGTCCTTTTGAAGTTCTCTTTTTCTTCTTCCAGTCCACTTAGGTGCATATAATTGGTGTGCTTAATCGTTCCATACATTTCTTTTACTGTAAAGTGAACATAATATAAATAATAATTACCAGTGGTTTTATAACAATCACAGTGTTAGATGGATTTAGCAAATTCAAAAATGAATCTGTCCACCCAGACCTGACTTGCTTCATTTGTTTAATTTTTTGGAAGAGAGTAACCAAGAATTTTTTTTGGAGTGGGGGCAGGCTGATAAATCTGGGCTCCTACTTACAAGTGTCAAGTCATGGGTTCTAGGTACCACACAAAATTTCTGTTAAATTTTATTATACTAAAAAGTAAGAATTGCTATAACTAACGATTGAATTATTCAATAATACCTAAAGTAAATTAGTTATAGAATTAGTTTTAAAATAGATTTTTTGGTGCCTCAGGCTTTAATTAAATGAAGTGAAAGGCCCTGTTCAACAGCAGTGGAATAAAATGTGAGCAGTTGTATGTGAGCTTGTATAAAGAGAGATAAGGCCTGCTTCACAGCTGGAGCATCTGGCCTGGCAAGTCACATTTTGTGGTGGTCATATCATCATAAGATCCATGCATTTTAATAACACTTCTTATGACCTACTTTTAACTTAAGACGTGGTTGAACTTCCAATTAAGATTTTAAAATGAAGTAGAAAACTAAGGTTGAAAGTTCGTATAGGCCACAGGCTTCTCATAGAGAGTGTTTTGGAAGATACGTTTTAGTTCTATGAATTGCAAATGCAGTTGCTGCTTTTCTCTTGTTTCATTTTATTTCTAACTGTTTATCTTTCCCAACACTTTTCACTAATTTGAAGGGTTGTTTCCCTCTTGTTTTCATGTTTTAATGCCTTTTTACTAACTTATTATAGATGTGGAAAGTGATCATTTGCGTAAAGATTAATGAGAGACTTATTCTTAAAGACACACAGTTTTTAGGCCTGCACGTTGAAATTTCTTGCTCTTGCTCCTAGAAACTGTCAAGGAATCTGCCATCATAAGAATGAAATGGCTTGTTCTATAAAATGAAGGTACTTGATTTTAAGCTTCTTCAGGGCAAGAGTAACTTCTTGTTCTAAGGAGTTATTCTATAGTATTTATAAAACTTGATGTGACACTACAGATATGGTGCAGAGTGAATGGCTCAACTTCTTGCTTTCAGCATTTCTTTTTGCTGTTTCTACTCTTAAACTGTGTCATTAATGAGCCAATGACTGAAGCTCAATATTTGCTTTTTAAATTCTAGTTAAGATACATCTAAACATCCCTGAGAAACAGGATCCTATTGATTTAAGCTTTCCAGTTTTCAGAAGAGATCTTAATTTTTATAGTAGCTTACTTTTGAATCTCTAGGATAGATAAGAAGTGAGTGGAAACACATGCTTAATTTGCGATGTAGTAGTCTGGTTCCTCAACAAAGTCAAATATTGTGGTGTGATTTCCTTTGACTTTTCAGATGGTTATAGAGACTCATGGGTTTGAAGAATTTCAAGTTATTTTCAAGAGGCACCCAAATGTACCTAAGTCATTCAGTATTTTAGGGTCCAAATGTCCTACTAGATGTTCAATTAAAATAATTTGAGTCCCTTTTCCACATATAGCTGCAAGGGGTATAACATTATTTAAAAATATCTGTGGATAATTGGGTGTGGCAGGCCAGGGAAATGGGATTGGCAGGGCTAGTACATTCCTGTGGTGGCCACTTCTCATTCCATTCTCTATATCCAACCTCAAATTATAACTCTTCTTCATCTTATATTTTCTGCTACTGAAGCTGTTGGTTACTCTTTATGTAGCTCCACTTATTCTTTTCTCACTCATACAAGGCAGTTGTTTAATAAGACTTCTATTGAAAGTTTGTTTAACTGAAAATATGGCTTATTTCTAATAAGCAACACTACTCTTCCTATTGGAAAGGCCATGTGCTTGGAGACATACACATTAAGCCGTAAATCCTGGTTCCACCTTTTCTTGGATGAGAGACCCTAGGGAAATTATCTTTTTCAAGACTCAGTTTAATTTTCTCTAAAATGGGAATACAGATACCTCATAAAGTTAGGATTAAATAAAGTAACGTAGGTAAATTCCCAGGAGTCATTCATAAATGTTTCCTGATACCTTTTCACAGTTCAGACTTCTGACTCCCTTCTTTAACTTGGGCAGAAGTTTTGTCTTGTGGTATGCATGCCTCTGTGTATCTGTGCTTATGTGTGCTGTGTGTAGCTGAATTAGGATAGGAGAGGCTGGAAAATAGCCATGCTCATTTTAAATGGTTTAATTCAAAACCCTTGATATCCTCATTAAGTACTTGATTACATATCTGTTTCTTATGTATTAGCTTCTCTTGTCCAATGGATTCCCTGAGGGCAACTCTATGTCAAAGTCTCTTAATGTAGCTGTAGATACTTAGCATATCTTTTTTTTTTTTTTTTAACTTGGCCAGAAGCTGCTCATTGGGACATTGATAAACATTAAAGAATTTTGTTTTCCTGGACAGGTTCTGAAGCCCATTACATATCCCTCTCTGAGAATAATAACTCCAATACTCTTCACTGCAGAGTGATTATGGCTCCAATCAAATAATTTTAGCAGTGCTAGACCTGGTGTGCTCGTCATATTGCCTCCAGGGTCTGGGCAATGCTGAAGGAGGCCCCATAGGGGCTGGTTATCTCAGATACCTGCTTCTGAGGGGACTGGGCATGAACTCTGCCTTAAGAAACATTCTAATATAGGATGGTGGGAATCTATGCCTTTCCAAACCTCTTTAAATGACATTGTTTTTTTTTTCTTTCTTTTTTTTTTTTGTCTCTAAAATAGCATAATATTACCTATCTCATGGCATGTTGTGAGGATTAAATGAATGAGTTAGTGCAGAGTAAGACTGAACATAGTACTGGTTCAATGTTATATGTTTGATAATGTTAGTGAGATAGATGAAGTTACTGGTTTCAGTTCTTCATAACCTCCTTGCTTCCACACCCTGCCTTTACTCCTACCTGGGGTCAGTGTACAGCTTACCCCTTAAATTTAGGCTTGGCCAATGGCATATGGCATGTAGGTGAAATTGTGACAGTTCTGGGCTTAGACATTAGAAGTCTTGCCTGTTTCTGCCTTCTCTCTTGGCCACCACCATGGAAAAGCTATATGCCAGTTAGCTTTTTTTTCAAGGATGAGAAACACAGGGAGCAGAACAGCCCCAGACCCATAATGAGAAGCAAGGCCATGCCAGCTTTTTCAGCTTGAAGCAGAGTTGCTCAGAGGACCCAGCCTAGATCAGATGAACTGCAGCCAATGCACAGACATATGAGTAAAAATAGATAGCAAATGATTATTGTTTAAAGGCATTAAGGTTTGGGTGGTTCCTTATGCAGCAATAGCTAACCAGTGGAGTTAGCTGTTATTACTATTCTTTTTCAGAAAACACAAGTATTATTAGGCAAATAAGGAGCAAATAGGCTCCTTGAGCCAGGTGATTGTGGTGAATGATGCTGCATTTCCATCCCCAAGTCCCATGCAGTCAGAAGCCTTGGGACTCCTGATGCTCCTGTAATGGACAAGGCAGTTGCCCAGGTGGCCCCCCGACACACACTTTTCCAGTGTTCCTGTAATCAACTCTCATCACTGTAGGTGTCACTTTCTTGTGATTCCAAGGAACTTGACTAATATACCCATACAAATAACAAAGCAAAGGAAAAATACATATAGGTTAGTTTTCATCCTCTTTCTTTTAAAATATTTCTTCTAACTTATGATCTTGCTTCAGTGGATGCTTTTATCTTAAGAGTTGAGGCATTCCATTCTTAAAACCTTTCCTGCATATCATTGGGTTTCTTTGTGCTGCTGCTTCTCTAACTACAGTGGCCTATTAATACTTGCCATCACCCAGCTTCCTCTCAGGGAGTTGGAGGAGATTAACGAGACAGTATTTGCAGAGCACTCAGAGTCTCTCTGAGGAAAAGGCACAGTAGACATATAAATGTGGATATCTGGAGTTGGTACTCATTTGTCCCTGCGTAGCTATTTTAGCTTGTTTGGTATCTTTGAGGCAATAATTTGGAAGGCACAACCTCATGCCCTTCTCTTAGTAAAGGACAGCATTTTGCTTGGAGCCGAGATAGTTTTTCCACCCTTTTGGCCTTGCCTAGCTTTTTAATGATTGCTTCCATGCTGCCTGTCTCTAATCTGCTGAGAGATGCTGTCGGTACAAACTGCACTGTGAGACTGTGAGAAAATTATATCATAGCCCACATGGAAGCCCTGCTTTTGGTTCCAGAATGTCTGTTGGGATTACTATTAAGAATATGTGTCTAAAGAAGGAGCTCATTCTAATTCTTGGTGCACAGGTGAGTTAATAAGTGTGTGCATTGAGACCAAGAACTGATGTATCAAAGATGTGGCTCTCTATCACCTCAGGGGTGTTCTTAATAGTGGTGCTGTTTTTTTCCCCTTTCATTTTCGTCAAAATGTATCAAGGGCTGTCATTGCTTCTCAAAGAAAGCACTTATTAATATGTATAAGGTAAGACTGCTCCTTTCTAAGAATTAACTTTACTCACAGTCGTTACATCCAGCCATAATGCATATGGAGAAGAAAGGACACACACACACACACACACACACACACACACACACACACACACACACAACCTAAACAATAAAAGAATGCCATAGCTCTAAACCTTTTTGAGGCAGAAAATGTCATATATTAATGCAAAATAAAATGCAGTCCTTTGCTTCTTATTTTCCTCTCTGATGTTGTAGCATATGCTAGATAATATATATATATATTTTGTTTCTGAGTCTAAAAGTGCTTGATTTTGTATGATATTTTGAGCATATGTTAGTAGCTAAATAATGATATGTGAATGTTAGCTGCCCCTACAAAGCCACAGGCTGCATGGCTTAAACAACAGAAATTTATTTTCTCACAGTCTTGGATGCTGGAAGTCCAAGAGTCAGCAGGACTGGTTTCTCCTAGGGTCTCTCTCTTTGGCTTGTACATGGCCATCTTTCCCCTATCCCTTCACATTGTCTTTCTTCATAGAATGTCTCTGTCTTGAATCTCTCTCTCTCTCTCTCTCTTTTTTTTTTAATAAGGACACTAGTCATATTGGATTAGGGCTCACCTCAATGACCTTACTGATCTTAATTACTTTTTAAGGACCCTATGTCCAAATGCAGTTACACTGTGAGGTACTGAGGGTTAGGACCTCAACATCTGAATTTGTAGGGGTGGGGGGATTCAATGAGCTCATAACAGGGCTCATCAAAGCTGAGTTTTTACAGATTCTTTCCTCGTCTCTTCTTTTACCTTAGCCCAGGCATAAGAGACTCTTCTAGATTGGGAAGGATGAAGAGACCTCTCCATCTTTCTAGGGAGACTGAATTTTGAAAACTCAGTGGCCAGGAAGAGACTAGGAGGCTACTTGCCTCCTAGTGAGAGAAAGAGTAAGCCTGGAGGACTGTACAATGGCTGCACCCCTCTGCTGTGCAATCAGAGAGCATAGAATGGCTTTGCTACTCGAGAAAGGAAAGGGAGAAAATTGTCACTGTGTGAGACAGGACAGGACAGGGGAAGAACTATCAGACAAATGAATAAGCAACATCAGTGAACCAGTTAATAATCAAAAGTACCTTGCTGCAGAATAATGCTCCTGTTAGGGTTTTTTCCTACGCATTTCACTTCTGCCTCTTGAACTGTTCTATGGTCAGCTGCGGCTTCCAAGTGTATCTGTAGAAAATGGCATTTGTAATCTTGACACAGAGGAGGTGGCTCCAGCCTCCATCTCATTTTCTTTATTATTATGTTTTTGTTTCTGGGTAAAATAAAATAAAAGAAAGTAAAATAAAATAAAGCAAAATAATGTAAAAATCTCTATTGCCTGTAGGGTTCTTGAGGACTTTTTTGTTGGGCTGATAACAAGTAGAGAGAGGTTTTGATTGTCGTCTCTGTCACTGAGATGCTGGGTGACCTTGGGCAACTCACTTAGGTTTTTCATACTTCATTTTTTAAGTCTGATAAAAGCGATTTATAATCTACTTTCTACAGGTATAAGACCTGCCTTTAATTGTTATGATGGGGATTAAATGAGATAACAAATGGAAAGATATTTTTAAACTTTGACATCAGAGTACAGTTCAAATGAAAGTACTCTTAGAAAATTTTGCATTAGGACCATGAAGGTTTTGTTTCCTTCCTAGTCTAACTCCACAAAAAATTGTTTTCTTTGGCTGGGGATTTTCCCTACTATTACTCAGGATTAAGGTTAGAACATAGAAGTGAAGTTAACATACAACCAGGTGAGTTCTTGGGATCAATGTTAAAATAAATATCCATGCTGTCAGACCGCCTGAATTTCCTGTAGCCTGGTTATTTGTGTGGCATGCAAAGAACCTTGCTTTAGGCAATTACATTCCTCTCTACATATCTCAGAACATTTGATTCATCTCCAAACTATACATTTGAGCAATAAGCTTCTATCATTTCTACCCAAATGCGCAAATTAAATTTCTTTCCCCATTTGTTGGATTTTTTTTTTTTTTGAGGACAAATTCACAATTTAATTTCTTTCTGTTCCCATTCAAGATAGATGATGCAGAGGGTGGGTTACAAATATTAGTTATATTTACAGTCTCCCCACTTCCTCTCTGGTAAGTGGGCAGGATATTTTGCGCCCTTTATCCACTTTTCTGTGTCAGCAGCTATAAGATCTAGTCTTCCAGAGGAGGTGAATCTAACTGGGCCAATTTCATTAGTTTACTAAATGGTCATTCAGGAGAAGGCTTGGCAGCCTCTTTGGCAGGAAAGTCTTTATCAACATTGAATGGACTTCAGAAATAAGTCTCTGTGTGGTGGTGCCAAGTAACCAGCTGTTTTAGGAGACCCCTCTGTTTCCTGCCCTAATGAGGGAATTGTTACTCTGGCCCTGAGCCCCTTTAGAGAAGCAATTCCAAGTGCAGCAGACTGGGGATGCTATTTCTTTCTGAAGCAGCAATGAGAGCCTGAACCACGCCCTGTGAAAATTTTTGCCTTCTTTCAGGAGTTTTTGCAGTGCCCGGAAAGCTCCAGAACCCAGAGCAGCCTCTGTTCTGCCATAGCTCACTCCTAGGTTTTCCAGAGAAGATGCCTCACTGGCCAAGCTCATGACCTTCCAGGAGCTCTCCCATATGTGGCCAAGATCAGGCTTTTAGAGGTGTCTCAATTGAAGCTAAAATTCTGCCACTTGTTCTGGTCTTGCTCCTCTTCAGAAACCTAAAGTGGCATATTAGGAGTTTCTGGGTGTTAATGTACAATGTGAACATTGCTGTGTTCTGTTGGTCAAACGTTTATTGATGTGGTGAAATTGGCTGCTCTTTAGGTAATCCAACCATTTCAGTTACCAAATCACTTTCATGATTCCTGGTTTCTGGTGGTATGTGTGTGCCTCCCTTCTAAAAATGTAGTTCGAGGATTGGGATGAAACATGAGAAGCACAGTCATCTAATATTTCTCAGCTTTAAAATAATGATGTCAAATGATTACTTGGGATAGAGTTCCTCAGTGCCTAAAGAGCCATAAATTTGTTCGTTTGTGGAAGAGAAGCCACCAGAGAATAAGTCTGGTAGTTTGTAAATTCAACATACCTCTGATGATCAGTAACTCATTTATGACTGCTCCCCCTGGGCACACCATAGTAGAGAAATGATTGCTCAACAGGAGAGATATTTAATATTCTCTACTCTCAAGTGTCAATGGCCTAGCATTGTCTGTGGCCTCCTGTTCCAGAACTTCTTCATTTAGTTGAAAGGAAAAGCTACTCACCTACTACTGAGTACACTGTGGGATAGCTCCCCACGCCTGGGCCCTTGTCCCTGAATCAACTGGAGAGAAATATTTCCTCTGATAAAAAAGTCTTTGAAATAGATGGTGAAGGGACACGAAGAGTAAGATTTTCCTTTCATGCTTTTTGGAAACTTTTTTTTTGGTGTTTATTTCAAAGACTTAAGTGTACTTTGGGGGACCCCTAATCATCATAAGCCCTGGGAATTTACTTCTCTGCAGCTGCTCCCCCTCCCCAAGCAGCCCTGCATGGAGCAAAATAATTGTCTGTTTCTGCAAGCAGCCTCCTGTGCAGATGGAGCCTGATTAGCATGTGTGCTTGCAGCAGTCCACTGCTCTAACCACATTTGGAAATCCAGCCACTGAGAGAAACGTGGGCTTGACATTCATTAACATTCTTTAGCTCCCTGGGAAATACTCATAATAGGGTAAAATTGCCATTAAGGAGAGCAACACTTGAGGGAAATATCTACTCAATAAAGACAGAGATTCGTCTCAACAGCTGAGGAAAAATCCAGTTGCCATAAAGGGTAAAAGAGACAACCTCTTAATATGATTGGAGATGGCCCGAGTTCAGCAGGTCAGCAGCTCTAATGAGTCCTGTCGTCCTGCACTAGATCACAACTGGCTTATTGGTATGCAGATGTTTCTCAGGTATATTTTGGTCTCAGCAGATCTCAGAAAGAGTTTAATGATTTCTGTCCCAAAGGTTGTCTGTACTAACCTTAAGAAAAGGTAAACATAGAAGGAACATCTCTGGACACTGACATGGAGCTCTTAGGTTAGGACTTTTCCCACTCCTCTAAGCTAGGAAAATAATATTCTTGGGTATTCTCTTTGCTGGGCACTTGATGTTCTAGTAGAATATGAAATAAATGTGCCATAGATAATTTCTATGCTAGACCTAGATTCACTTTCACATCCCTAGGGTAATTTGATTTGACTCTTTGGTCTCCATAGTCCTTTGAATTTGAATGATATTCTAATAACACTAGAGGATTGTGTATTATATGTTCTGAAATGATAAAAAGAGTTGCTATTGATGTTTGGAAAGACTGTATAAGCAGTATCACTAAGAGTGTTTAAACCGATCTAGGTTCCTGGACATTTTAAAGTTTTCTTTGAAGAGAACTGAAATGATATCTTAGTTAATTGCTTATTATTGACTTCGACTCTGGTATAGGTCCATGATACAAAACCTTAAAACCTATTTTTATTTCGCCCTCCCTTGACCAATAAAATACTCCATTTAGTAGTTCTTGCAATGACTATCCTCAATGATGGGTGGGGAGGAATGAAGCTCCTTGTTGAGCCTGTGTCTTACATAAAATTATTGATGTTATCTAAAGCAGCAGGTTTCTTAATGTCTGGTTGAGCAGTTTTAAATTCCTTCCTGGGATATATCACCAATTTGTGCACATACTATTTTGATTCTTTTATCTCTAAATGGCATTAACTTGATGTTAGGCATCTGTACCATATTTCAATTTCATAGAAAGCAGCACTCTGTACTCCTTATTGATAACATCAATACCTTGTATTTGCAGAACAGTTTATAATTCGTCATATATTTCACATATATTTTCTATCTTAATCCTCACAGTGTGCCTATGTGATAGGTGGTATTGCCTTCATTTTTTTTAGATGAAGAAACTGAAGCTCAAGCAATAAATTGCTGAAAATTTCACAGCAATTTATGTAGCAAAATGGAATTTGGACTTGAAGCTAAAATAATATAATACAGAGTCACCTCTTTGTGTTAGAGAAGCACTTTTGTTTTAAACATTTATTTTTTTGAAGCAAAATCCAAGAAATGCCCTAAATATCTGCAGCTATGTTTGGCTGCTGGTAGCTGAATTTAGCATGTTTGCTGAATGTACAAACATACCGAAGTGGTAGAAAGTAATATATTTTTTTGGTCACAAGCAGATGATTGTTAAAAAGGAGTGTTTCTTTAGTGGGCTATGATGCCAGAACTCTTCATAGAGTGGAGTAGTGTGATGCTTATACTTACATCACTCTTCCTTCAGATTTAGTGATACATAGGATGTATTTTCTTCTCTTCAGGTCCAATGATATAACTTGATTCTGTAGTGAAAAATAGTCATTATCATAATATTTTAAATGATATTTTTAAATTGGATTTTACTCTTTACAATCAACCTACAGACAAAACATTTAACATTAAATTGTAGATATAGAGCAAAATGCAACTGTTGTGAACCCTGACAATAGTGGTAGAGTTGGCAGAAGTCAGGTGGTGAGGATGAGTGATGAGAAGTGGAGGGGAGGAGTAAGGAAGGGAGGGTTCTAATTTTTTTATCTAACATAATGGAAGGCCAAGAGATACTATTTAAAGTTGATAAAACAATTATGGAGGGTTAGCTATATAGCAGCAGCAGGACTAAAAATAATATAACTAATAAAACCTGATGGGGAGGAAAGAGAAGAAAGTATAATTGAGCTACTTTTCTCAGCTTTAATATTATTGAATCAGAAGTTAATGTCTATAATTAAGAAATCATGAGAGAGATGTTTAACACATTAATGACCACCAATGACTAAATTGTGACTACAAAGGGTGATGAAACTCACAGTGGAGAGAGTACCAGAAAACTTATCTTTTTTCATAACATTCTGTGCAATTTTTTTTTAAGCAATGTGCGTATAATACTTAAAATTTTTTAACCAATGAGGACCTTGCCATTGTGTCTCTGCCATAGATTATTTGGTGTATCTCTGTGAAAGCCTTAGTGATTCTCTAAGATGACAGATGGACAAAGCAGGCCAGACTTTGAACAGACTAATGAGTCATGACTGCAGCCCTATGCAGACTTTACTGGCTGAGCCGATGAGCTGAGTGGAGCCCTGGACCATCAGATGTTGGCCTGAGACATGAAAGAGCAACAACATGGCACATTCATAGGCATGAGCCAGGAGATACCTGTTGTGATTTCACTGATAACTGCCTGTGTTATTTGGGCAATTTTGAGATTCCAGTCTCCTCCTCTATGAAATGTAGGAATTCAGCTATAGACTTCCTCCTAACTTTGACTTTCTGATTTTCTGTAATTAAATTTTATTTTACTTGTAAGACATGCAAAGTTATAAATCTTTTGAACCTGGCATCACAGCCATAGCTAGATAATCTAAGAATAATATGTTCTTTCTAGGAAAGATATTCATGTTACCAAACAGCCATCAATCATGGTTATGTCCCAAACAGTGTTAATTGGACCCAAGAATGTATTAGTTTATTGCTAATAGATTTCTTAATTAAATCACTGAAATGGTTCAAAAGAGTTTGGGACTTTGGGAATAGGATTCAAAGTACATTTTCTTCCATCAATTTTTACAATTTGGGCTACTTATTACTTATTTAACGTGTTTTTTAAATACACTATCAAATTTCCTTAAAACAAGTAAGAAATTAAACTCGACAGAGATTATGATTTCATTGTTTGTTCGCCCCTAACAAAACAGCTTTGCTCTATCCCATATTGTAGTTAATACACACACATTGTCTTCAAACTTTTAAATTGTGGTAGCCTTATGACTTTCAATAATAAATTTAATATGTAAGAAGGTGAAAAAAACGAGTTACAATTTTTTCATATTCTTTATTTACTTCTATGTAATCAAGTCTTAGATTATTCTTTGAAAGTTTGAATTTAGATGAGAGAAACAGAGCTGAATGAGTATGCTGTGTATATCAAGAGATTCCCTGCCCCTCAAGTTTATTAGGGACTTTTGAAGTTTTAATATGTTTGTACAGTTGCTTACCATAGTTACTTGGGAGATATAAGCTAGCTGGAGTAGCTTTCCAAATAACAAAAGACTGCATTGCTGGGCTTTCTGACCATTACTCAGGTAGCTGGCAACTGTCCTGCCCATCACTGGGTGCTGTTGGTTCTTTTCTAGCAATTCTGCTTGAATGGGCATTGACATGTTCATCGTTTTCCTTCTCTTGGTGTTTTGTCTCCACTGGTAGTTAGCTTCCTCCGGGAGCTAGATATCTGTAATCTTTAGGCTAAAATGTGAACCAGGGCTAGATTATGGGAGACTGCCTAAAAAACTCCAAGCCTCCCAAGGTAAGGCTGAGGAAGACAGAGGTCAGGGGAGCAGGAGGCTGGCTGAGTCAGGAAAATGGTTTTGGGTGACTGAGAATGGATGAGGGTGAAGGGGACTGATAGGAAATAGTTCGCATCACTATATGCCAAGCCATTTATATACTTTAACTCTCACAGCAACTAAGGTAGATATTAAGAGTGATTAAGTCTGAGAGGTTAAGCAACTTGCTCGAGGACATGCAATAAGTATTGGAGCCAATATTTAAACTCAGTTCTACCTGGGGTGGAGGTTGCCAGTATGAGCTGTTTTTTTTTTTTTTTTTTTTCTCCCAGTACACTAAATCTCACTCATGCTTGTCTAGCTGCTTGCACAAGTTGCAGGGGCAAGTCACCATTTGCAAGCAAGAAACATAGTTTGTGTTAGAAAGCTTCTCTTATCAGATTACAAAGCTGATCTTAATAGCACAAGAAATACTTGCTTCTATGGAAACTGAGTTAAGGATGCTTTGTTACTAGTTTTCTTTTTTAAATGAAATGAAAATATCCAATTAAAAGGAAATTCTTCAACTGTTGAATGGCATGGTAATTTCAGCTTGTTAAATTTAGGGTCTTGAAACCAAATCTCACATATAAATGCTTTTTGGGCTCATGGCATTTCTATTTGATTGTGAATTGGATTAATTTTCAGTTATCTTAAATGTTTGCCTCTCATTCTTTTTTTGTTTTGAGATCCTTAAGCAAATGTTGACAGCTATGTTGGCTTGATAAACTGCCTCAGTTATGTAAATAATTTCTGTCAGCTATGTTATTGCTGGCTCTAGATAGCCTTAAGTTTTCTGGCATAGTTGTAGGCCTTACTAGTAAAACATTCCTGATATCTTTTAACATTCTTTTGCTTCTTCAGGCATCAACTTGACCTTTTTTCTAGTTCCCTTTAGCCCTACACTTCCTTTTTGAATCAACTGTTTGCTTGACATGAAAAATGAACTTATACTATTATAGACCCAGTGCCCTTTTCTCATTCCTCATTCTTCTTGGCTGCTCTGCTGCAATTGTCACTGCTGCCTCCCCCTTTTTCTTGAAGTACTCTTCTCCTTTGGCTTCCATGACACTATTTTCCTGGTTCTTTTTTCCTCTGACTGCTTTTTCCACTCTTCATCCCCTCTGTGATCTTTACTGTAGATTCGTGCTTTCTAGTTTTTCGTTTCACATTGTGACACTTGTAGAATATGATAATAATTGTGCTGTGACAAGGGTTTCCTTCAGATGAGGCTGCTCAAGTCTGAAGGTGACTGGGGAGTGGGCTGAAGATATCAATCAGGTACACTTATAACCCCATGGGATACATCAGTGGGCTTCTGCATACCTACAGTTTTATGCATTCTGGAAAGCTGTGTTATTCATCTTCATATCATAGTAGATGGAGAGTAATAGTGTTGACCTAATAAAGAGGTAAGCTCAAAAAGATGAGTTTATTTGGGAATAGCCAAAGAATTGCAGCTCAGAACAGGCAAACTGTAGCAAGTCTACAGTCAAGTCCAAGGAGATGAAGGAAAGGTCAGTTTTTATTGGGTTTTAGGAAGGAATTGGGGAGGGTTTTTTTCAACTAAAGTTCATTGGAAAAGAAGGGTTTGAGGTTGTGGTCGTTTCTCTCTGGCTATAAGCAGTGGTTAATGCATTGTTACTGGGGCAGGGAGAGATCTTCCTTTTTTTTTTTTTTTAAAAAAAGCAAAAGGTGAAATTCTTACAGAGAAGTGTCCTCCCTTGTTAAAAGAATTTTTACCTTCCTTTTTTCTTACTGGTTATGCAGGCTGCAATGAGCTGTATGTATGTGAGCCCTCTTTCTTCCCCAGCTCCGTGTTGAATAGAGTTTCCATGATCAATTTTTAGAATAGAATCAAGGTACAGGTAAATAGTGGGAAAACGTGGATTTTAAGTAATGAAGAACCAGAAATAGGAATAGGTAAGACGGTCCAGAACATTAAAGAGAAGTCAAGGAGAGGGCATTCAACAGATGTGAGAAACAGCAAGGATTCAAACACCAGGAGTTTTAACATGGTCCCAGGAACATCTGTGACAGCTGTCAGATATCAGGAACAGAAGTTAACAACCCAAACTCTCAGTTGAGCTTGGATGGGGTCCAGGGAGATACCAAGACATGGCCGAGTGTCAGAAAATAGAGCACAGGTGACTGCTCATTAAGAATCACTCTCAGGTTTCTGTGAGAAGTATCCTGTGGAAGGGAGTGGAATTGGTAGAGTATGAAGAGCTTTGAATGCAGGTGAGATTCATTCTGGGTAAAATAAACTTGGGGGTCCTGGCTGCAGCTATGCTGGGAAGCTCTATTGCCATATTACCTCTTGAGGGATGTCAATCACTTCTAACTCTAAGGTGATGGTTTTCTTTGCTGTCTTTTTACCTAAACTGTAGTTTAATAGAAACAATGTTCACACCTAGTGATTTTGTTACCTCAAGCTGGTGCCTTTCATATCCAAAGTAACTCTATCTGTTATTTCTTTGTTTCTTCATTAATCTCTTAGGCTCACAATCTTGTAGATACCTTTGATTCATGTTTCTTCTTTGTTCCTCATTGTCATTCAATCATTTTCTGAAAGGTCTCTTACATTCATCCCTTCTAACTCTAATACTCAAATCTCTACACCTGCCTCCTCTGTGGTCTTTCTGTCTCCAGTCTTCTCTTTCTCTGAAGCATTTGATACTGTTTCCTGATTAGTCTTTCATAAACTCTGCTTTCATTGTTTCATTCTTCTGATCAAAAGTGTATTCAGATTGCCCATGTCCCTTCTTTTCAAGTAAAAACTTCTTTGGCTAGTTTAGAAAACCTTGTTAGATTCCCATAACCTGCCTAGTCACTATGCTGCTCAGAACAGTCTTCTCACTGGCTCGTGGGCATACTCACTCAATCACACATTCACCAAACCACCAATCCACCAGAATAACATCCCCCAAAAGTATCTACATCTAATCCCAAGAACCTATGAATATATATGTTGCATGGCAAGAGAAAATTGAGGTTGCGAGTGGAACAAAGGTTGCTAATCAGATGAGATGGGGCAAGTATCCTAGATTATCCAGTTTGGCCTAAAATAATTATCAGCATCCTTTAAAATGGAAGAGGGAGGCTGAAAAGAAAAAGAGATGACAAAAGCAGTGTCAGAGTGATTCATTGTGAGAGGAATTCCATGTATCATTGTTGTCTTTGGGGAGGAAGGGGCCCACCAGCCAAGGGATAGGGGCAGCCTCTAACAACTAGAAAAGGCAAGGGAACAGATCTAACTCAGAGCCTACAGAAAAGAACCACAACTCTACCAGCACTTGATTTCAGCCTGTATTAGACTTCTGGTCTACAGAATTGTAAGAAATTATAAGGTAAGAATTTTAAGTGACCGAGTTTATGATGAAATAGGAAATCAATACACCATTCACCACCACAATAGTTACTGAGTCACTGAATGCTCCTTAGGAGGCAGCATTTTACTACCTGCCCATGAGGAGTTCCCAGTTGGAGGAGTTCACCATGGGAGACCATGAGGGAGGGGGAGAGAGAGAGAGAGAGAGAGAGAGAGAGAGAGAGAGAGAGAGTGTCTCATTGACTTAACACCTGTTCTATTCATTCACTCATTTAACAAATATTTAGTAAGTGACTATTATATGCCAGGCACTGTTGTAAGCATTGTGGACAGATAAATTCTCACCATTCTGGAACTTGTAAACTAATTGGAAGATACACAATATGTATAAAAAATATCAAAATGTCAGTGGGAGATAAGTGCCTGAGGAAAAATAAAACAGATTACAGGAATTAGGACTGAAAGGAGTAGCTACTGTTCAGTAAGGTGGTCAAGAAAGGCCTCTCCAAAGAAATAATGTTTTAAACATGTAGAAAAATAGCTCTGATCATAAATTAAATTAAATTTAGAATATACATTATAAATTATATACAATATAAATTACAAATTAAATATACGATATAAAAAGTGATTTATGGGTTTCTGTGCTTTATGAATTGCCGCACTGTGTGCAACACTTTAGATGCAGTGACATTTTAGGTCGAACATGTGCTGATGGGTGACCCTAGTCTTTCCTCTCTGCTGCTACAACCAGAGACATTTCTGGAGTTCGATTTAGAGTATTGTAACTTAATCTTGTTACTTCTGACCAAAAGTGTTCCTTATGTGGCTCTCCGCAATACCTTTGGCAGTCTCTATGGTAGATTATGAGAAAGTCTTCATTTTCAATTCTATTCTTCATTCAGTAACCAGGGTAGATGGACAGTTAAGGAATTATTCTGCAGAAATTAAAATTCAGTTTCCTGTTTTGACCTCATGTGGGAAGAGCTGTGAGAACATGCTTTTTTGTACACAGTCATGACTAATAGTGGCATTAATCTACCGTGAATTCCTTAAAGTTGGTCTTTAGGCTCAAACTTTTATGTTCTGATGAAGTGCATAATGGAGGATCTTGAGTGCAGATGCCTTTTTATTAAAATTGGTTTTTATAGTTAAAGGACCTTTTAGAGAGGGAGAAGAGTTGACTTCAGAATTATCTATGCTGTATTGACTTTATTGCACCCCGAGGTGCTCTTGAAATGCAAATGTGGGTGTTCATTAAGCAGAGATGCTTTCAAAACTGTTATGCTCTGGTATGTTAATTCAGGTGGAAATTTGAAAGCTTCCTGCCTTTATTATTTTTTTCCTCTTACATTTTTTTTTTTGAGAGGGAGGTATTGGCTGGAGAATATGTATGGGTCAAGCTAAATGCTAGAAAATCTCTCAGAGAAATGTATTTATATTTAAAAGTAAGGAGGGCTTTAGCTCCCTAGTCATACTGGTATAGAAGTCACACTCTACATCTCTCATGCTACCCTAGACACTCAGAATGCAGGTATGTATTTTACAATTAAGTATCTATTACAACAGCTGCTAAGACATTTTATAATAGGTAAAATAACCAACCAACTAAATGTGAATTCTCTCTCTCTTCCCAATGCACATAGGAATTATTTATAGGACTAGAGGAATTTCAGCTCTGATTCTTTCTGTTTTCCATTTCCATTCTTACTGCTTCAGATAGATACAACAATGTTTTAACCAGACCTATGCAAGCCATTCAGTCATTGGTTTGATACTTGCTTTTAACATGCCTCAGCATGTATATAATTGCAAAAATATGATCCTTGCTGAGATGAGGAGAAAATATTAGGGGCATATACTAATGGATTACACACTTAATACTCAAATTATACCATAATAAAAACAAAATACCCACTTAGGAATGATGAGTCATCTGAGGATGTATAGGGCATTGATGTCTTAGGGTGCATGTTTCATTATCCATGATCACTACTACTATCATGGTGATGTCATATTTGGACATGCCAGATAACTCTGACTTGGCATGTTTTGCTCTGAAATGGCACATCATAGTGCTGTCATAAGCATTAATTTGCTTTTACTGCAAAAGCATATCTGGCCATTGCTTTAATGATGGATAAAAAATGATTTTGCCTGCTTGCTTAACAATTCTGTGTTAAGAGATCTTACTTCTTTTTCTCTTTTTAAAAGTAGTGTTCACTTATACTTATAGAGCCAAGCTGTATAAAATTACCTATGGAAAACATAGGTAATATTATATAGCTGTAGAAATTATAGAACTAGTTAGTTAATGATTTTTGTAGAATAATGTGTAGAATAGTATGTTTGGAAAGCATAACATATAACTCTAGAAAATGGATTAATTTGGACACATACCCTTCCATTCTCTACTTTGTTCTTCATTTGTATCTCTATGTTGCATCTGTTTATTCTATCACTGTTTTATAATAAAACACATGAAATATGAAATATATTTTTATGTGAGGAACTAAGAACAAAGGTAAAGGAGATTGAGGAACCTAAGGAAAACAGAAATGGGAGAGACATGCCAAAGAAATGCCAGAGGTCCTCTTTCTTTGCTAGGGGAGTTGATTTTGAATATCACAACAACCAAGGCAAAGAGAAAAAGTCTTCATGGTAATTTTTTGACTATGTAAGATTTGTTTTGTTCCTTTCCTGTCTTCCCCTAAAAAGCAGGTGACTCACAGCAACCAACTAAAACTTCCTAGTCTACTTTGTGATCAGAAGAGTTTTCTGGATGATAGGTCACCCCACTAGCCTTAGTGTGAGGGACTATCCATAATCATGTATTAGTCTGCCTTTTGGCCTTTTTGCCCACATTTCTTTTACATTCCAGTTGAATGGAATTGTTTGCTTTTCCATGAGTGCACTCTGTTGCTCTTCCTTTTCACACTGTCTCTTTTGCCAAGGGTGTTCTTAGTCTTCATCCTCCAAGGCTAAGCCTAAATGACACTTTATTTGTGAAGCTGTCTTGAATCCCCACAGACAGAATTGATTTTTCCCAAATTCTTACTCTTACTGCATTCTTGTTTGTTTTCTTCTTAGGGTATTTAACCTATTATATTTTCCATTAGTGATACATGTACAGGTTTTATTGCCTCTGATTATAAAGTACTGCGTGGGAAGTGTTCCTTGCCATCTAAATCAATATTTTACATGAAGTTGATGTGCAGTACATGCTTTTTTAAATGGATGAATGAATGAATGATGAATGAATGAATTTTAGCAGGTAAAATCTGAGATTCCCCATAAACTGAAGTGATTTGGCTTTCTTCCCAACTTGAAGTGAGCTATTCTTTTAGAGTTCATTTGATTTCAAAAACAGAATTAAGGGACTATAAAAATAGCCTGCAATGACTTATTTGAACAGTCTCACTGTTTTTTAAGAGTGGTAATGTTCCTTTTATGATGCTTTTCATTTACAGCATGGCCTTACAGCCAACTCTTTTTAAAAACACAATCCCATTATGATGGCTGCTTTTTGCCTTAAACAACCTCCCACAACTTTAGAGGTATAATATTGCAAAAATAGTTCCCGACAGAGAGGTTTCTGGTTTGTAGTTGGAGGGAGAAGGGGAGGGGGGGTTACAGGTCTAAGTGCTCATCATTTCTGGATCTGAAGGGAAGAAGTTTGAAGATTTTATTTTAGCTAGGTGGTTCTAGCCAACCATGTCATGGAAAACATATTTCCCTATATAGAACAAGGAAATGGCTCAAATAATTCTCACACCTTGCTGAAGTACAAACATGAAAGAGGATTGATTTTGTTTTTATTCATTCTTTTGGATGATCCAAACAGAAAGAGTGCATGCAAGAAGAATTAAAAGGCTCAGATTCATGTCAAGTGTGTTCTCATTAAACATGTTAAAAGGGTTGTAGGTATGAGCCTTAAAGATTTCTGTATCTGGATATTTAAGCTGTGCGGCATATGGGTGGATTTAGGAATGCTGAAGAAGCTGGAGAGAGTGGTGAGAGAAAGTAGTAAGTGCAGAAAGACTGCAGGCCAAAAGGCAAAATCTGTGTTTAGGGTCCTCTTGCCTCCAGCAAGGGGGCACCTCTGCCCCTTGGGCCCCTTTGACATTATCCCCTCCATTTAAATTGACTTATTCTCCATCTAGTCCCCTTGGGGTCAGATTCTCTTTGGCTTCCAGGACAAGACTGTGCCTTATCTGATAAACCACATTGGGATAATTATGGATATTGAGAGTTGAATGAAATGAAATAAAGGTGAATAGAAACCCAAGAAATTTTCTTTGCTTCCTGGGCAAATGAGATAGAGAGAGAGAGAGAGAGAGAGAGAGAGAGAGAGAGAGAGAGAAGAGAGAGAGAGAGAGAGAGAGAGAGAGAGAGAGAGAGAGAGAGTGTGTGTGTGTGTGTGTTTTATGCTGCTGTTAAGGTACTGGCAGGATTGGGCCAAAAGAAATGGGGCTTTGTCTATAGGCATCCATTTGTTTACACCATTAGTCTGCCATGAATCTTTTGTGTGGTGCTAGACATGTTAATTATCTTCTCAGATCCCTTATTTCCCCTTGCCCCATCTGTAAGATAGAATAATTGTTGTAAGGATTAAATGAGCTAGCAGTAAAGAGCTAAGTATGGTACTGGCCTTATAGTAGGGGCTCACTGAACACTACTTTTGATGGTTAATTTTGTGTGTCAACTTGTCAACTTGACTGGACAGAGGGGTGCCTAGTAGTTCATACATATTTCTGGGTGAATCTATGAGAGTGTCTCTGGAAGAGATTAGCATCTGAATCAGTAGGCTGAGTAGAGAAGGTTCACCTTCCTCAGTGAAGGCGGACATCATCCAGTAATGCTTCAAGGTCCAGAATAGAACAAAGAAGCATAGAAAGAGTGAATTTGTTCTTTTTGCTTGAGCTAGGGCACCGATTTTGTCTTGCCTTTGGACATCACTACTGTTGTCTGGTTCTTGATACGTTGGATCAAGACTTACATCATAGTCCCCCTTGCTCCTGATTCTTGAGCCTTTGGACTGGCACTGAATTATACCATCAGCTTTCCTGGTTCTCCAGCTTGTTGACAGCAGGTTATGAGACTTCTTGGCTTCTATGATCACATGAGCTAATTCCTCTTTATCTATCTATCTATCTATCTATCTATCTATCTATCTATTATCTATCTATCTACCATCTATATCTAACTATATCTCTCTCTATAATATCTATATCTATGTCTATATATACATATATCTACATACCTATATCTATCTATATCATCCATATCTATATCTATATCTATATCTTTCTATATCTATATCTCTACTATATCTATATCTATATCTATATCATCTATATCTATCTATATCTATATCTACACACACACACACACACACAC
>PVKZ01005009.1:0-63692 GCA_004027375.1 Macroglossus sobrinus | reverse complement strand
TTAAGGACAGTGGCCGAGATTGACCTCTGAGCTATAAGAGATGATGGCTGAGGGTTCAGAGGGCTTGGAAGTGTGAGCTGGGTCCTGGCCTAATGGACTTCTGTTCAGAGTCAGGAAAAATGAGAGAGAATGAGAGAGAGAGAGAGAGAGAGAGAGAGAGAGAGAGAGAGAGAGAGAGAGAGAGAGAGAGAGAGAGAGAAAGAGACGGAGAGAGAGAGAAAGAGAGGGAGAGAGGGAGAGAGAGAGAGGGAGAGAGAGAGAGAGAGAGAGAGAGAGATATTATGGGGAAAACCTTGAGCAAGTCTTTTCTGCTACTCCATAGCAAGACAAGGCCTTTGGGCTTCATACAACACACTCACAGATCACACGCTCACCAGGCCAGGTGGCCTCCCTTCACCAGCACATTTGCTGGTATCTGTGCTATTTGCTCGTAGCTCTCATTTAAGACTCAGACCGACTCTCAGGGTGAGGGATTACGATCAGTCCTGTGTTAAAGATGAAGACATTCATCGGCGGAAGCGTTGAGTCACTTGTTCAAGGTCACACAAAGAGTGAACCGAGCAGCTGAGACAGTTCCTCCAGGAACTGTATGTCCTCTGGGTTCTTGTACATAATCAAGTCACTATGACACCTTGCCAACCTCTGGGGCTGTTTTTAGTTCTAATGCCAGATGGTTCGATGACTCTAGATCACTGAAGGCATGTGTTCCCCTTGGTGGCAGAGACCTGTGCTCACCAACACTCACACGTTCCCCTCTCTTCCTGGGGACACAGCCAGGCGGCGTTACCGGCCTTCTTGCCGTTTAGGGTACCTGTGTGGCTCAGCTCTGCTCAGCAGACTGAAGGCAGAGTCGAGCTGCTACAAGGTTATCTCATGCACAGTCCTCACTCTGTCAGCCAGAGTAAAAGATTCTGGTACAGGAGTCCAAGGCTCCATGGAGGGAAGAGCCACACGATGGAAGGGGTCTGGGACCCTGGAGAAAAGCTACCTGCCGATCAGGAGCACCCTTTTGGACTCTGAGTCATAAGCTTCTAGCATGTTGGGACCACTTTAGAACTGCTTGTGTTAACGTAACTAACACACCCACTTGATCTAGATAGTAAATGATGGAGACTGAGGACAGTGGACCAAGTAAGGATGCTCTCTGAAGCCACCCATTTCTCCTTGCGATATTTTTCCTTCTTGTGCCTTAGAACGACAGGTGGAAACATCTAGTGGATAAAAATCACACTCGAGAATGTCGCTCTATATGTTTAACTTCCTTTCACCTTCCAGTGGCCTTCACATCCATTACTTCACCTGTTTGTCCCCATGTCTGTCTGAGACAGGCAGGGCTGCCATTGCCCTCAGCTGATGGGTAAAGAAACTGGGGCACCAGGGACTGGCTCAGAGAAGCTGGGGCTTTAGCTCACACCTCCTGAAACCAACCTCAGGCAAAGGTTTACATGAAGCAGTTAAGTTTTATTAAAGCACACAGAGAAAGATTATAAGCTTCCCGGTTGCCTGCTGTGTATATTAATCAACAAAGTTCCAGGAACCCAAAACATTTTTACCAAGGAAACCCAACCATGGGCTACTTTCATTCTTTTGTGGGATTTCAGAAGAGGCCCGGGTTTAGGTCTGTTCAGCAAAGGTTCAGCTCTGCCCAGCTCCGACTTAGGCACTAAGGAAATAAAGAAGAAAAAGGCCTCGATTCCTTTCTGGGTATCAGTATTAAATTGTACCTCACACGCAATTCATAGGTCTTTATTTTATGCCAAGGCCTGTGCTAAGATTGGGGAATGAACCCCAGTACTTAAATTCGTCACAATTTAAATTATTCACAGTCTGAGTAAGGGAACAAAGAGGCGAGTGAACAATTATAATACCAGGTCATCCTAATACAAACATAATTTTGGAGGGCATGTGCTCTGTGCCACACTGATCTCAGCTCCTGATCAGTCTTACCTTCCTGAGTCCTCATGAAGTCCGTCAGGTAGGACTAATCATGACTCCCATTTCGCAGATGGGAAAACTGAGGCACAGAGAGTTTAAGTAAATGGCCCAAAATGCCATATTCAGTATTCCTAAGATCCCGCACAAGGCAGTCTTACTCCAGGGGCTGCCCTCTTGCATACTGCACAAGGAGACAGAGAGCCCGGCCCGTTCACTTAGATTACAGTCGGAATCTAGGGGCGTGAAAGAGGGATGTGTGTTAAGTTGGAGCTGGACAGGAACAAAGCAGGTCACAGTGGCGTGCCCGAGGTGCAGATGTCACTGAACATCCTGACCCTGTGGCTCTCCTTGTTGTCCCCTCTCCTGGTCTCCCAGGCAAATGAACACTTTGATCTTTTAGGTTCTGGAGTTTCACAGCTGGTGGCAGGCTCTGGAGGCCGGCCGTGGGCGGCGGCCCGTCTCAGGGCTCTGGGAACTGTCCACCCTGGGCTCTGCTGCCCACCGTGTGATTAAAGAGCTGGTGACATGTGGCTCACACGTGAGAGCAATAATACATTCTGGCTTTTCTCTGGGGGTTTCTCTGGCATACAGCTGTTTCCACAGAGCCATCTGTTCCCTGGCACTGCCGTGCACGCTGATGCTGGAAAGTGTTTACAGAATCTGTTTGCATGTGTCTTATTTTTAACTTCTAATTGAGCCATGGTGATGCTATTGGCTTTCCTTCTTGGTGGGCTCCATGGCAGGGAAAGGGGCCTCACAGGCGGACCACCACCCTTGCAGCAAGAGGGATCTGGGCTTCGAAGCCATCCTCTCGGTGAGGCAGGACCTCAGAGCAGCTGGAAGGGACGGTGTCCATCCAGGACAAACTTTCCGGCCAGCACTGGTAGCGATAACGCCTATGGCCGGCAGCATTCTGCATACCTTAACCCCTTTGACCCTCACGATAGCCCGGCCTGCGGTTATTAATGACCATTCGATAGGTGAGAACACGGAGGCTCGTGGAAGGTGAAGGTTCTCTCCAATGTCATAGATCGAGTCCTGGGGCCAGGTTTTTCTGATTTCAAGCTCAAGAAACTGTCTAGCACACCACAAATGCTTCAAGAAAAGGATGTGTCATAGTTGATTTGTTCGATGAAATTTGAGGAGCACAGACCAGGTGCCAGGCAGTCAATTTTTGAGGCGTCAAGATATATTGATGAATAAAACAGATAAAAATCCATGTAGTCACAGGGCTTTCGTTCTAATGGGGGTGGGGGAGGCATGATGGACAAAACAGATAAGTCAAGAATATAGTGATGGGTGATACGTGCTCCAGAGGACGACGAAGCCCTGGGAAACAGGGCATGCTGGGGTAGGGGGCAGGTATCGTCATTTTAGACCCGGGAGTGTTTTCAACACTTGTGGAGAGACCGCTCAGCTGTGGGTCAAGCGTGATGCCAGTTATAGTGCTGCCGCCAAACTGTTCTATGGTTTCAATCCTCTGAGCCTCCATCTCCTCCCCTATAAAACAGAGTAAATAACCACCGCCTCGCAGGGTTCGTGGAAGAGTAAGAGTGATTGCACAAGTGAAGAACAACTGGGAGCATCGCTGAAGGGCTTGTAGTGTTATCACGTTCGTTTTAAATAGAGAGCTATACCCACGTAGGAAGCACAGCCTTGGTTTGTCACTTTAGAGTTAGGTAGACCTGGCGTCAACTCGTGGC
Organism: Macroglossus sobrinus; assembly: GCA_004027375.1. Lineage (NCBI taxonomy): Eukaryota > Metazoa > Chordata > Mammalia > Chiroptera > Pteropodidae > Macroglossus > Macroglossus sobrinus. Next base: position 60,054 of record PVKZ01005009.1, on the reverse strand, counting down.
CCAGTCACTCACTTCAGAGGTGTGTGAATGTGGGCAAGCAATTCATCCCTTCTGAGTTTGGTTCTCCTTATCTCTGAGAGGTGACTCCAACGCCCGCCTCCCTCGAAGGGGGTGAAGATTAAAGCATTCAGTGGTCCCTGCAGGAAATCTCCAATTGTCAAAGGCTGAAGAGCCAGACAAAGGCCTTGGAACAGCATGGAGAGCCGTCCCAGGGCTGGGGAGTGGATCATGTCTAGGGCAGGGCTGCCCCACTGGCTGCAGCATCTCCTGTGTCATCGCCTGGAGTTTGGTACTGGCTCCCTGGAGTGCTGCCTGGGCAAGGATACTGGGGTTGAGAAAGAGCCTAGGGGTGAGTGGGGGAGGAAAGAGTGGGGCCATCAATTATTAATGTCTGCTGTGGACACAGGATAAGGACGCTCTAAGCTGACAGACACTGTCTATTGACTTAAAATTCCATATAAATGTGAAAACTCTTGGTGTCTATTTTTTTTCTTTTTTTTGCATTTTTTTCCTGGATGTTGGCTATGTTTCATAACTTAACCTCTACCACGACAGTGAATAATTCTTTTACCATTGGTCTTTCTGACTTCGATACCATTGGTTTTTCTTTCTTTTTTTTCTTTGGCTGCCAGGGGAAGGATGAACGGGGAGGTGAGTGCCGAAAGGGTTGTTCTGAAGCTGATGAACCGAAAGTGACAGCTGTCAGAAAGGAATCTGCAGAATAAGCAGCAAAGAGTCTGAGGCCATTTCCTGCCAGGATAAACAGCACCTTCTCTCCTCCGGCCAATTGCTGGCCCCCTCAGCCTACTTGGTGCAATCTTAGTCATCGAAAATTATAAATTGGGTGTTGTATACTTTGGTGACTAAAGGAAGGGCATGTACTTTTAGCAAGCTTCCCATTCAAATTGGTTAAAGTGTATTTTAATGGTTTTGCATTTAAAAAGGTGAGCTTCCTTTTTCTGGAAGATGCCCTTAGGTGGAGGAAGGCTTTCTTGCCGATCAAACATCACTCTGTAAATGCAGTGCTTAGGGAGAGTTGCATGTTTCTGAATAATACACTGTATGGAAACGTGCTACCCACTCTGCTAGGCTGTCGGGGACAACAGGAGGTGTCCTTATTTTGCTCCAGAGGACAGGACTTCGATTAATGGCTTCCTTTCAGCTCAACATGGGGAAGAATGGCTTAGCATCTGGGGCTTTCCAGCAGTGGAGTAAGCTGCTGGAGGTGGTGAGCTCCCTGTCTTTGGGAGGAGTCCAGCAGAAGCCAGATGCAAGCCTGTTAGGGATGCTGTAGAAGGATTTTTACATGGATTAGGAGGCAGAGAATATCTGTGATTATCCAGCTGTGCTCTGCAGTGTCCCGGGGTTTCCTGGAATTGCTTCTTGGGCTGGATTATTGAGGGCCAGGGAGAGAAACGCGAAGGTGTACAATTCTAGCCTCCATCGCTGTTTCAATCAACAACAGCTAATGCCTACTGAATGCTGACTGCATTACATGGATTAACTTTCTGGTTCTGGGGCGAGATGCCCGGACACAGCATGGCACAGGAGTGGCTGTGTCCCATTGGCTACTGTCATTCTACTACACCGTTGGAACCTGATCTCTTCCTAACTGAACCCTAAAATGAGGCCTGCTCTCGCATCTCAGCTCCTCACCGAAGAGATGGATCCCTTGACTTCCTGAATGTCCTGATGCTTTTGGCAGCAAGGCCAAGCACGCGTCTTCTCCTTCCCACCTACGGTCTCCGGATCGGTGGAAGACGCTGCTGGGACTGCCCGACCCAGAGCAAACGCTCAGCTCTCACTACTTTAGAGACAGAGAGTTCTAATTGACTCTGCAGGGTCCTCTCTCTGCCAGGCCTTCCTGGAAGAAAGGTTAATAAAACTTGAAACCCATTTGTGGGGCACACAGATTGTCACCAGATGGGTTGGACGCTGTGGTGTGTGAAAAAAACGCATCCCCAATGAACATGGTGTTGCTGGTGCCAAATCTCTCTCTCTTTTTTTTTTTTTTTTGGCAATTTAACATAAAGTATCCAGGAAACACTAGGACAAAGGCTTCGCAGTTCCCATTTATCAGATGGTGAGCCTGAGGCTCAGAGCATTCACGTGACTCCTCTGAGGTCATGTGACTATTAAATGAGTGATCTGCGGGAACTCACAGAGAAAAACTAAATAATGTAAAAAAGAACTTTCTAGCCCTTTTAGTTCTCACACTGCCTCCACTTTTATCTGAAGGTGCCACGCTTTCAGTTCACCTCAGGTCTCTACCGCTTGTGCTGCTCCCTCCCTCCGAGTTCACTTTCCATACCCCTCACTCCTTTATTCAGTCTTCAAATCTCACCCCCTCCAGGAAGTCTTCCCTGATGCACCTTCTTTCTCCTCGGGTGTGCTATGTCATTCTTGTGTGCTCTCAAAGCTCCACCACCGCCATCCAGGCATTTATCACAATGGAGAGCAACCCCCTGCTTGTCTACCTCCCTCTCGAGACAAGCACTGTGAGAGAGGCGCTTGGATCTGCAATGCTCCCTCTGGATCACTAGCCCTGAGGATGGCGACTGTTTGAATGACCAGATGTCCGAGCCTGGAGACTTAGTGCCATAGGAGAATTTGTCCACCTGGGATCTGCAGTCCGATCATGAGGTTCCTGACTTCATTCTTTGGAGACGACCACCCTCTGTGCAGCTGTCACAGTGCTAAGTGACCTTGGTCCACGGAGCTGGGAGCACCCGGCTTTGGGCTGGATCCACGACCTTGCCTTTCCTTCTGGTTGTGTTTGCAGATAACAAAGGCCCAGGAGGTGGGACTCCCTACGAGACAGGTTCTGGGGTGCAGTGCTGCAGACCCCCGCCTTCCCAGCCCCTGCTGCTGCTGCTGCAGCCTGGCTCAAGCAGGGCGTGGGGACCCGTTGTCTTGGTTTATGAGGGCCACCTGCACCTGCTCTGCTGTCCTTAGTGTCCACAAAACAATCCGTCTGTTCTCTCTGTCCCCACTGCTGCTGACCTAGGTCACAGCCCCATTGTCATCTTTTTTTCTGCCTGGGATGCTGGCAATAGTCTCTAAGTGGCCTCCCTGCCTCCAGGCTTGTCCCTTTCATCCTATTCTCTACACAGAGGGGTTTTTCTCAAATGTAAATCCGACCAGGATGAAAGCCCTTTGGTGGAGTCTAAACTCTGAGCACTGTGAGGCCCTTCAGGTCAGCTCCATTCTCGGTCCCTGTCCCTTGGTGCCTCCTCTCTCTTACACAAACCACCAGCACATTCTCCCTGAACTCTCTACTTCCTCATCTGCTCCGCCTTCACCTGGCACATCGTTCTCTCTCATTCAATTCATTCAACGAATATTTATTACATGGTTATTCCGTGCTTGCTTCTATAATGGGGGAGGGGACCCCAGAGGTGAACGGTACAGGCAAAGCCTCTAGTTTAAGGGTCTTATATTCTGATCTTATATTTGGGAGGAAAAAAAATGCCGAAAAACAACATATGTGAACCAAATAATTGTAAATAGCGCCTGATGAAAAGAAAATAGGGCTTCTCAGAGAGTGACAAAGGGTTATCTGAGGCTGAGGAGGCTCAGGGAAGGTTTCCCAAGATGATACAGGTTAGATGTTTAGTTTAAACACCTGGGGGCAGGGTGGTGCAGACAGTGGGAAGCAAGCACAAAGACCTGGGGTGGGGGTGGGAGCGAGCCTGGGATGCAGAGAGTCGAGAAAAGCCCCAAGTGTGACTTCTGCAGTGTCAAGGACCAGAGTGTTTAAGACAGTGGTGGAGAGGGCTCACAGAGGGCCGCTCTCTTGTCATTCATGGTCCTCCCTGTACCTGGACAGACTATTATTCTCTTGGCCTTCTCTAATACTTCTTACACAGCAAGCAGTTTACCTATAGGGACTGGGTCAGCCTCTAATTTCAACCCCAGTGCCTTGCACCGAGCCTGGCAGATGGCCGCCATTCACACCTGCTTATTGAGCAGATAAATATAGTCACAGATTTGAGAAGGGCCATGAAGGACTGCTCACCTGCCTCCTTCCCCACTGACCCGTATCCCGACCCAACGACTCACCAGAAGCTGGTGGTAGGAAAAGCTGGTGAGTCATTTATGAAGGGAGTCACACTCCACAGGACACTGTCAGCGCATCAGGGGAACCCCTGATACAGCAATTAACTGATGGCTTCATCTTGCTAGGTTTTTTTTTTTTCTTTTAATTTGATCCTCTTCTGTGGAGAGGGGAAAAAAAGAAGCAGGAGAACAGTTTTTACTTAGCATTTGAGAAAAAAGTGCCAAATGGGCACTTGAAGGTTGATGATAATGACAAATACTGTTGGAGTAAAAAGTAAAGAAAAAACCCCAAAAGAACACAGTGTATGTGGAAACCTCTAAGTACTTCTCAGAGTCTGAGACGGAGTTCAAGTGTTTAATGGTTTTCTCTCCTCTCCTGCCAGAGGTATGAACGGCCAGACACTGAGCAGGACATCGGGGGTGATGCGGAGAAAAAGGCCAGAGCTAGCGGTGACTTTGCTGTGACTCAGGGGCTAGAAGACAGAGTGAGGGTGGCCTTGTGACTGGCCATCCTGATAAAGGGCAAGATGAGTGATGCTTCCAGACTTCTACAGTCGCCCTCCCCTGCGACCGGAAGCCTAAACGGTTTCTCATGACATCCAAGATAAGAATAGAAACAGCAGAAATAATAGTAACAACAAAATTCTGACTCCTTAACCTGGTTCACAGCTTCCTTCCAACCTGGCTCCTGCCTACCTGCTGCTCGGCTTCTCCCATGGCCCTGCTCCCTACGAGCCCCTGCACATACAGGCCGTCATCCTTCACTTCCTGCCGGGCCCCAGGGCCTTTGCACCAGCCACTTTCTCCACTAGGAAGTACCTCCTTTGCTCTTCTCCTTTTTCTCCCCAACTTTATTGAGGTATGTAAGTGATATACAAAAAAAAAATTGTATATAGTTAATCTACATGATATGGTGGGTTTGGTCACATGCACATGCTTACGATACCATCACGGCAACCGAGGCAAAAAACATATCCATCGCCTCCAAAAGGGTCTCCTGTCTTCTTTAAGTGCACGACTCTTATTAACTACAGTCACTGTAAAGTACAGAAGATCTCTAGAACTTACTCATCTTGTAACTCATTTTATGCTCACTTTACAACGACTCTCTATACCCCTTCTGCCCATTCCCCTGGTAATCACCATGCTGTCATCTACTCTGTTTGGCTATTTTTTGGATGCCTCCTATTGGAGGGGTCGTGCAGTATTTGGCATTCTGTGTCTGACTTATTTCGCTCTGTATAATATCTTCCATGTCCATCTACGTTGTCACCATGGTAAAGCTTCCTTTTTAAAGGCTAAATAATATTCCACTGTGTGTATACCACATTTTCTCGATCCATTTTTCTGTCAATGGACACTTAGGATGTTTCCCTGTTCTGGCTACTGTGAATAATGCTGCAGTGAACATGCAGTTGCAGGTACCACTCCGAGATCCAGATTTCAATTCCTCTGGACATAAAGCAGGAACTAGGACCGCTGGCTCATATAGCGTACTAGTTTTAATTTTTTGAGGAGATTTCTTCACATTCTTGTCAACTCTTGTTAACTTTTTTTGGTTTTGATAACAGCCATCCCAATAGGCCTGAGGTGATATTTCATTGTGGCCTTGATTTTATTTCCCTGACTCCTTCCTCTTCTAAGGTTGGCTCTTTCTTGCATTCTGTGCCCAGATTAAATATCACCTCCTCAGAGAAGTCCTCCCTGACCACCGCCCCCCAAACCAGCTGCTCACTAATATATCACGATGTAGCACTAGCCACTGGATGATAATTTTTCCTGATCGTTTGTGTAGTTATTAATTGTGTCTCCCCATTAAAACAGAAGCACCATGAGAGCAGGGACCATTATCCTTTTTTGCTAATACTCAATGCTTAGAATAAGACCCTCTGTAAATGTTTGTTGACTGACTAAATGAACTAATTACTTCTGTGTCTAATACTAAAGGTCAAGGAAAGGGTAGGAAGCAAATATATATCAAGCATCTAACATAACGCAGACGACGAGCTAGGTGGGTGCTTTACATGCAATTTCTCAATTAGTTTCAAAGCTTTCCTACAATAGTTTTGCAGCCTCACTTGACAGTTGAGGAAACTGAAGCACAGAGAGAGGTTGAATAACTTGCCTGAGGTCACACAGGTCATAACTGGAAGGTATCAAAGCCAAAACCAGGTCAGCCTGACCCCACACACCCTGCTTTTTCTGCTACAATGTGCTGCTTCCTTAAATCCTGTTCCTCAGAACTTCAAATCTCTCTCTACTTTGCTCCTGGCTTGCTGTGTCATTGAGCAAACTTGCTTAACCTCTCTGTGCCTAAATTTCTTCAACTCTAATTGGGGGGAAAAGAGAGAATCTCTATGAGCATCAGATGATATATGCCATATAAAAAATTATGAATAGTGAAGAAATAGAAACATAGATGTTACCTATGACTGTGACCGTTTACCTAACACTCTTCACCCAAGCTAGCCCTAAAGGAGCTTGTGAAATTCTCTGATGCCACCCCATGCACTGTCCACAGTGAATCTTGGGTCTTCCATAGGGGTGCCATGCGCACGCAGACCTCAGAGTTTCCTGGCTTTGTCAAGCCCCTTTATCTGTTGTTTCACTACTGTTCTTGCTCATTCTGATTCCTCTGCTTAGACATTCACTTCGAACTTCACCTAATCTAGGCCAAGCATACGTACCCCCCCTGCATCCTCGAAGATGAGCACGGAAGCGATTTGCGCATGTGCCATCTCCTGCACTCGACGGCGATCTGCGCATGTGCCATTTCCCCAACACGATGGCGGATGCCGTGGGGCTGGGATGGGGTTTTGCTCATGCCTGGCGCGCCCTGAGCCTGGCGCACCTGGAGGAGAAGCTGCCCCGAGAGCCACTTACGTTTTCACTGTTGACATCAGCTTCGCTGGGGCAGCCGAACAGTTCCCGCCGCAGGAGGTTCCCGTCGTACTCCAGGAAGGTCAGGTAGAGGTTGCGGAAGAACTCCACGTGCTTGTTCTTCACCCGCAGCTTCTTGGGGGAGTTCCAGTGGATGACCTGGCAGGGCGATAAGGAGGCCGTTAGGCAGCGAGGACCTCGTGCTGGAGGGAAGCCACAGCCAGGCACTGGCCTAAGCATTATGCGTGGGCCTCCGCATTCATTCATCATTCATACATTCGTTTAACATTTGTAGTGGAGTGGTTAAGAGCAAGGGTGCCCGGGTTCAGATCCTGGCTCTTCTCTAGATAATCATTTAATCTTGGGTGACTGACTTAATCGCTCTGTGCCTCAGTCTCCTCATCTGAGAAACAGGAAGAGTAACAGCTCCTGCCTGTGCCAGCTTTTGTGTCTCAGCTCCAAGCCTCCTTGGCGACCCTGAAGCTGGAACTCTGTAAACCCTATTTCTGCTTTGCCAGCTGCTTCGTTAAGGCGCCGCCAATCGGGGCCATGAGAGGGAGACTGAGTCTGGAGGAGGGAGAAGGAACTCGCTCCTTCCTGCTGCTTTCTGTCCCTGTGAGCATCACCCCACCTCCTTCCCTCACACCGGCAGTGGCACTTCCTCCCTTGAGCAGGAGTTAAATCCATTTTTGCAGTTTTCCCAACACCGGGAACCAGATTCATCATTCTCCCATCCCTGCCCAGTGCTGCTGCCTCTGGAATTGCCCGCTGACCCCACCCCAGCTCTTGGTTCCAGACCCAAGTTATAACAACAGCCACTTCTTCCATCTGCTCTTTCTGCTCCCGGTGTGGTAACTGTTTTCGCCAGTTTCTATTTTGCTTTTTTAGTTACCAAGTGAACACCTCATGTCTAATTATCATCTTTAAAGATTAAATTATCTATTCAAATAATTGGTATGGTTTCTGCTTCCAGCCAGGACTGATGGAAACACTATCTGATAGAACTGCTGTGAAAATCAGCAACTTAATACACATAAAGCACATGAGTAGTACCTGGCATAGGGTGAGCGCTCAATAAATGCTGGCACCGACCATTAAGCGCCTGCAGTGTACTGGGTTGGGAGATGACCAAGAGGTCCCTGTTGGCAGTGCCTGCCCTTGGCCCACTCATGGTCTGCTGGGGAGATACGACCACAAACAGGTAATAGAAGGCAATAATGGAGGGAGGGCCATGAAGAAATGGTAGCCCTAAGATGCTCACGGAAGCATTGCAGAAGGAGAGGCCTGTGCTGGGGCTCGAAGGATGCCTTGGGGCTTCCTAGGGAGACAGGACCTGGGGCAGAGGGGATGGTGGTGACATGATCTGGGCAGAGGGAAGATCCGTGGAACAGTGTGGCTCATCTGGACAGTAAGAAGTCACAAGCTGCTGCTGGGGCACGGGGGCACAAACGGAGTGTGTGGGGGGTGTGACTGCAGAGGAAAGTGTGGGCGATCCTGGCTCCGTGGGGGCGGTGTTCGAAACTCAGACTGCATCGACAGAGATTTTTAAGTAGGGGGAAGTTACTGACTCTGGGTTGTAGGAAGATTACTCTGATCACACTGAGGAAATGCAAGTGGGAGGGCCATAGGTGGAGCCAGGGGTGGCAGGTAGGCGGCAGCTGTCATTCCCAGTGGGTGCCATTCACCCCCTTAGCTGGGGGCTCGTCTGTCAGTGGAACACTTCTCCTTCAGGTTTATATTCATTACCTTCTTCCGATCCTCACACCGACCCTAACAAGGAATGCGACCATAAAGAATAAACCGGGGAGAAGTAACTTGCCCAGGACCACAGAGCTGGTAAACGCTGGAGCAGGGAGTCAAACATAAGTCTGAACAGAAATGATTCAAAAGCCAGTGGTCTTCCCCCCACACCACGGAAAAAAGTGGAAGCCAGGTTTTAAAACCTTTTCTTTTCCCGCTTTGTCACATTACGGAGGAACCAAAACCACTCCCACCTTTCCCTCTTTGTCCCCAGTGCCCTTGCTCGCGCCTCCCAGGTTGGTGACACTGAGGACAAGGAGCTGGACACAGAGCTCAGTCGCATCCTGGCTCCCGCCTTCAGCCATGGTCTGTCTGGGAGAGCCTGCAGCAGGACCCGGGGCCTGCCATCTAAGGAGAGGTCTGGAAGGCCCGTCTCCCTCTGCCCTACCCCTCGGGGTCCCATGGATGTCCCATGGCCCTTAAAGCTGGCTGGCTACAGGCTGCTCTGCAAGCCCCAGTCCCTGTCTCACGGCACAATGAAGAGTAGGAAACCTGTCTGGGCCACACCACAGCCCTGCCCTCCCACACCAGGGACAACCAGGGATGTCAGACCAGCCCGGGTTCGAATCCTGGCTTTGCTCTTCACTGGCCATGTGTGTCCTGGGCCAACTCATTCCTTAGTGCGGCGGTTTCCTCGTGTGCAAGGTGGGGACCAGTTACCCCGACTCCACGAAGTAGTTAAGAAGATTAAGCAAACGCCTAGTGCAGTGCCCGCATGTCAGAGTGGCCCCGTGTGTGTGGGTTTGCTTCCCCCCTCACTGCCAGTGTTCTGTCCTCCCTCCCCCTCCTACCAGCACGAAGGCCAGCATAGCAGCAAGTAAGGAAGTGGGCCCTCAGCCCCCAGGAGAGAGCAGAAAGGGCCAGCTAATTCTCCCTGGAAGGTGGCCACTTGGTGGTGCTTGCATTCCAGAGAAGGGTGAGCACGAAAGAGTTAGTTCTCTTCCTGTGCCTTCTGAAGGCTGCGAGAGGGAAGGAGAGGGAAGACTCCCCCCAGAGAATACACCCAACCCAGGCACAAGAAGGTCCTTGGGCTGTGCATTAAAATAATTGCATGCGAGCTGGTGTCACTCACACACAGTGGGGATCGTGTCTTTGCTGTGAAAGATTTTAGCGCTTGCCAAGTGCTGAGCCAGCAGGAAGGCTGATGGATGTGCACCTCAGTCATGAAACTTGGGCTTCTTTAACAGGGAGAAACTTCAACTAAGTGAAAATAAGGGCGGGCCTGTGGGTCAACAGTCTTCACTTACTGTGCACATATCTGCCAGGCACTTTGGAGACACTATGTCGTTAATTTCTCCAAATAAGCTCATTTGAATTCCACTGTCCATTTTCTAGAAATAGTACTTGACTTGCCTGGATCTCACAGCTGGAAGCTGCAGAGCGGAGGAGACACCCAGCCAGCTCTAAAGCAGAAACACCAGTTCCCTAACCACTACTGAGCGCTGTGTCAGTGGGCCGAGCACATCACAGATGAGAAGTATGAAGTGTACGGGGGAGAGGTGGCTTGCCCAAGATCACACGGCGAGCGTGGACCAGGTCGGAGCTAGGACGAGGACCTCGGTCTCCCCATGTCCCCTTGCAATCCAGGCCCTGTCTCACCCCATGCTATTCTGTTTGCCCAGGGAGGTGGGTTGGGGTATCGCCTACAGGTAAACACTGGTGTTACAGAAAAGGCAGCAGAAGTTAAAGGAAAGGATGGGGCGGAGATGTTGAGGGCTCACTGGCAGGCCAAGGGGGTTTTGGAAAACTCTTTGCGACCCAGCCGCACTGTGATAGGTAAGGCCACTTAGAGTCTATTAATGTGTATTTAGATTTACCTTTTTAACCTTAGTTTTTAATCATCAAGCACAGGATATTCCATTTCCTTATGTTAGTCCCTAGAGAAGTAAATAATAGCGATTGTTTATCTAAGTCCCGCTGCATGCTAGATATTAGGCTAGGGCTGTTATTGTATATGTGTTTTCACATTCAGTCCTTAAAACAACCTGGTATGGCTGTTTCAATTATTATCCCCATTTCACAGATGATAATCCTATGGCTCAGGCCAGGGCAGGGTCACTTAGGTAGTAACTGGCCAATCCTCTGACAAAATCAGGTCCGTCTTGCTCCCAAATCTTTATCGTTGTACCGCATCATTCGTCCGTCCGTCCATCCATCCATCCATCCATCCATCCATCCATCCATCCATTCATCAAGTATTAAAATGAGCACTGACCATGTGCCAGGCACTGAGAGGCAATGTTCCCTTTCTGGAGCTTACACCTGAGAGGGAGAGGCTGACATTACATCATCGTCCATTTTAACTTACAAGAATGAAACGTGCTTTTAAAGAGAGATGAAAGGGAGGTTGTTGGTGATTGTTCCTGGGCTGGGCCACCTCAGGCATAAAGAGACCAAGGCCCAGAGGGAGAAAGTGACTTGCCCAGAGTCACACAGCACAGAAAGCAGTTCCGACCAGCGTCTGTCTCCCGGGCCATGGCTCCTTCCACTGAACCACGTGCTCATCTCTGAAAATCCTTCTCAGGGTTTTGCTAATTTTGATAAGAAGTTGTCTGACTATTGAGAAATGTCATTTCCTGGTCCCCTGAGGGACAGAATCACCCATCATTGCTGGCTCGAGGGCAGCAAGCTGGTGGTGTAGATGACATTTACTGACAAACTTTCACATGAGATGGAGTGACACTGGAGAATGTGCCCAAAATAGATTATTGCAAGGAGCCGGTAAGTACATGTGAGTCTTTGAAGCTTATGGTGAAAACCTGTCCATAACCTACTTTACTTGGAGAGGGACATTAGCGCAGTAATAATTATCATTAGCAGCTAACATACACTGCACGCTTGCTATGTGCCAAACACGGCTCTGAACACTTTTCTCGTCTTCGGTCATTGAGTCTTTATTCAACCACTATAAGTGACATTTTCATTATGCCACCTTACAGGTGAGGGAAGTTCAGCAAATCTTCCCACGTCGTTGCACAGCGAGGACGTGGGAGAGTCAGGATTTTAACCCGAAGAGATAGCGACATTTGGGCTCCATCCCTTTTATTTCTCCCATGTCTGTAATCATTAAATGATTCGTGATTATGAGATTTACAGAAGATGACGGGATCAGAAATGAAACCTACTTTCCCATGCATCCTGGCGATTTAGGACTTCCCAGAGACATAGGCCTCTCGTGCTTGACAAGAAGCAGAGGGGGAGGCACCTAGGTTGCATGCCAGGTGGGCTGCGGAAGCTGCCAGGCGTCAGGGGCCCCATGGATGTGATATAATTGGATCTGATGTATCTGTAAAGGCTGAGTATATATGTGTAGACCTGAAGTCCCGCTCCCGCCCCCAGGCAGTGAGCCTGAGAAATTGACGGAAATGGATTACTGTCCAGGAAACTTAAACATCATCTAGGAGGACAGCGGAAGTCAACACGATTAAAGAAGAAACGAGAGACTCTATCACTCATCGAGGGCTCAGGAAAAAGCATTTCGAAGACAGAAACAAGACCTCTATCAAGGCCAAGGCTATGGGAAGAGTTTAGCCAAAATTTTGGCTTCTTAAGTATGCAGAACTCAGAGAGTTCCTAAAAATAATTCATGGTACCAAAGTGCTAAGAAATCAGGTCCTGTGTGCAAATGCCAGGTGAATAAGAACATTGGACTTATGTCTTCCAAGTCACTGAGATAAGGGGTGTCTGGAAAATGGGTCTCTGTATCGAGACCTTGACCGACTTTAGATGACCCACAGAATAATATCTATTCTCCTTAGACTGGCAGCTAACGCTGTCGGAAACAGGCTGCCACCTACACTTCCAACCCTATCTCCAAGTTAAAAAACTTTCATGACTCAGAGCTTCTGAATATGCTTTTCCCCTTCCTTGGAATATCTTTTTTTCTTCTCTACCTTGTGAATGCGTGCCTGTCCTTCATAGCTGAGCTCAAACCCTTCTTGTTCTCTGGACCACAGGCGGCAGAAGGTTGCCTCCTAGTATGTCTTGTTTCACCCCCTTCTTCATGTCTAACAGAATATAAAGTTCATTTGTAGCTGCAATGTCCCCAGACCCCGTGAATGGTTCATAATCCATTTACAATCAAAGCCAATCATGACGACCCTGCTCTCTGATTTCCCAGACTCCCCTGCAGCTAATGGTGGCAATGTGATCCAGAAAGATACATGGGGAAACGTGTGTTCGATTTCCTAATAATATGGTGCTGTTCTCCTCCCACCCCATTTACAGGTATGTGATGACCGGAACTAGGACAGTCATCATGTGACTATGAGGGAGAGGTCAACGCCTTGCTGTATACAAACCACTGTCTACAACTGTCTATTCCAGAATTCTTAGCTAAGAAACTCAACCCTCTCACCCCCACTGTTTTATTTTTCGTTTCTGCAAACGAGGTATCCTCATTCTCATTGTAAGCATTCTTAATATAACACCTGAGGCAGTTGCTGGGTCCTTCCTCAATGCTCCAGACTCTTGCATTTAACCCTATTAGAGAACTCACTGCACGCTCTTGTAATTACTTATTTACGTGCCTGCACCTGGCAGCTCTGGACTGTGAGTTTCTGGGCGGGCAGAAAGCATGACTTGTTATGCATCCTCAGTGCCATAGTGACTGGCAGGTAGTTAGTATTCAGTAGCTGCTCTTTGGTTAAAGAACAGAAACTGTGGCGATGATGTTCTCAATAATCTTCACATTCTGTCTATCTAGAGCATATCAGTTAAAGCTCTATGAGTGTGGGCTTTAGAATGGAGACACACATTGTCTTATTTCTTTGTCTAAGGGCCAAACAGTTTATCATTTTCTCCTGAAGGAGTTTAAGCTCCCTCTGTTCTCCCCTTGTTTGGCATTTCAAGGAGGACAATTGTCTGGCAAGTCTCTTTCCTCGTCATCTTTAGGATCACAATGCATAGCAGAAAGGGATGAGCAGGTTTTTTTCTGTCACCACATATTTTACCCCTTCTATCCCAGGCGATGAACACGCAATGCAAAGTATATATGACTTACTGTTGAATTGTGCACTTGAAACTTATTGGACTTCATTAACCAATGTCACCATAATAAAAGTAAATTTAGAAAAAAAGAAGAAAGGGACGAGCAGACAGACCTGCATGCCAGTCCCAGCTCCAGCTCACATCAGCTGGGTGGCCCACACTAAGTTGCCTAAAATCACAGAGACGGTCCCTCATCTGTAAAAGGTACATAATTAGCGACTGCCTTGCAGGTAGTGGTCAAGATCAGGGCTGATGAAGTAATAAACATGAAAGCACAGTACATGTGCTCATTAAATTATATAAGAAACCTGGTTTTACACTTCATGGAAAAGCATCTTACCAAGTAGGAAGGCTGGATGAAAACAGAGTGTCTATGTGGGAAGGAGGAATAAGAAACAAGATTTAAAACGGGGGACTGCAGATTGTCGCAGGGCAGGCAGAAAGGTAAAATGGGTACAGACAAGATGGCCCAGAGAAGAAGCCCTGCCGGGGGCAGTCTCCCCTGGGCAGACCTCAAGGAGAGGCTTGAAGATGGGGCTATTCCAGTTACCTGGGGTTGAAGATACCAGGCAGAGATTGGAGAGTGCTATAGGCGGGGAGTAAGGTGAATTTCACCCTTCGCTTCTCCCCAACTTTGTTACCCAAACAATTTAATGTATTTGAACACTTATTTTCTGATCTGTTAAAAGGGATTAACAATACCTGCTTGGGAGGACCAAAGAGACAGGAGGGGTAATGGCGGCCACTGTGGTGCCCAGAGCAGACTGGTGCTCAGCACAGGTGAGCCTTGGAATATTACATACTCCGTTCCCACGGGATGCTCTTTAGAGTGACACTGTCCTTCAGTCTCTATTTAGACTGTTGGCTCCTGGAATGCAAGACCTGTATTTTGTCCAATTTTCTGTGCACAGCGACAGGCTTGGTCAATGTTTACTGACTGCTCATGGAATCCACTTCAGCGTTTTGTTCTCCCATCAACTGCTGAAGATTTATTTCCATCTCCCTTCCTTCTCCTGTCCCATTCCTGACAATACCAGGCAGCAGCTATTAAGTGAAAAACAGTGCCCCTGATACTCAGACTCCAAGCACAAACACTCTGTGACTTTTTCCTCCTTTTACTCAGGTCTCTGTTGCTTCTTGGTTTTTGTAACTCCCAGAAAAAAAAAAAAAACACAAAACAAAAACACAAACAAACAAAAAAACACTTCCTAGACCAAAATGCATCATTGCCCAGGGAAAGGGCAGAGAACACACCAAACTCAGTGATTATTTAGTTCCCTTAGCTGGAAAATGTAGACACTTCGGCCAGTGCATGAATCTGAGGCGCTGTCCTATATGTTATCATTTCTTGTTCTGTCATCTGTAACATTTCTCATTTTATCCTGTCTGAGGAGGTAGAGGTTAGGGAGAGGAACAAAATGACAACAGGAAAATAGATACCACTGATAATATTAAGGGCCAAAGGATCACGAATTCATGAGAAGATCCAGCTATATTCTCTAAAATCCATATATTCAATGTTTTGGGTTCTTTTTTTTTTTTGCTATATAATGGGGTTAAAAAATCAATTTGAACTGGGGGGCAAAAATTAACTTTGAACTCCAGTATGTGTTAAGAATTCTTGGTAGCGGGAGATGAAAAAGCAATGCAAATAGTACAAGAATCCTCAATGAATGTGGCTTCTCAGGAGACACCCAACGTATGACCTGTGGATGAAAACCAGCCCTGTGTTCTTCCTTTTTCTACGACAATATTTACCAGGACTTTATTCACATTTCACAGAATCCACACAGTGTTCTCTTGGGGAGTGTCTCTGTTGACTTGGGGGCAAGGTGCATAGACAGAAGCGGATTCTAGCTCTAGAGATGGGCATGGAGTCTTTAGCTGATGAAGTCTACCAAGGTTGGTTGGGGAGCAGAGGGGTATGGAGTCCAGAGGGATTTTGGCAGTTTGGCAGAATGTCAGCAATGTCCCGAGTGGGATGTGCTGCTTGAAAACGCCAGGAAAGGGGGCAGCGCTTCCTGGTTCCCAGCATGCACCTGCAGAGGGGCCCACTACTGTTTTTCTGTGCGCTGCATTGCTCCTTTGCAAAGCCAGATCCTGTCTCCTTCCAATGAAACTAATAGCACTCTCCGTCATGCCTGACCTGCCAGAAGCGTGGGCACGTGACGCAGGGTGACCAATGAGTCATTCCTGAGCATCCCTAAGAATAGAGATGAGCTCAAGTGTAGACATGTGTCCCATGAAGGGTCAACACAGTCCTCCTCAGAGTCACTGAGAGAAAGAGGGGCTCTTTCTTCAACCTGAGATAAGGAGTGCTAGTCACACTTCCATTACTTTGCTTTGATGTTGTCACAGCAGGTTTACCACCGAAAATAACCAATCTGATCATTTGTTTTCTTATTTCACATCTGTATTCTGCATGAGAACATAAGCTCAGGGAGAGCAGAGTCTGCACTGTCTCATTCACCACCATATAACCAGTGCTTGGAACAGCGTCTGGCTAATAGCGAGTGTGTACTACATATCTGCCGAATGACTAAGCTGTATATACTGGCTGAAGGGCTGCCAGAAGTCACCCTGTCATAGCAGAGAAGAACAGAGAAAGAGAGAGGGGGGTGGGAGAATCTGCTCCAACATTCGAGCACCCATATCTAACTGTGTCAATGCAGAGGGTGTGAGATGGTGCCTTCAGATACTGAGATGTACTGGCATTTAAATGTGTCAGGTTAAATGTTCTACCAATCATACTAATATCTATTTTTAGTGCATTTAGACTTATTAATAATAACATTATTAAACTATAATAACCTTCATAAAATGGACAGATGGCTTAAAAAGAATCCCACATTATAAGCCAAGGTATAAAATAAATAGACATGAGACCATGTAGCTATAAATAAATATATAAAATGGGAAAAAGAGACAAATCTTATAGAAGAACCTCAATAATTTATGTAGATTCTACCCTCTTCTAGTGTGGGGTGGAAGTAGTGACTTATCACACACACACACACACACACACACACACACACACACACACAAAATTAAGTATGAAAGAGAAAAATAGTAACTTCATAGTAGAGAAAGCTAGCGAACACTGTCTTAACCAAGGCAGGGAGGCTAAGCATCCTGAGTGGTGTCCTGTGTGGAAATCAGCTTCCTTCTGATATAAGTGATGGGCAGGGCGCTTTGCTTCTGTAATAGTCTTTCCGACCACCTGTAACCTGTCTAATGATGAGAAAAATGCATTATAAACCACATTTGAGGGATATTTTATCAACGTACCTGACCCGTATGCCTCAAAACTATCCAGGTTGGTCATGAAAAAACAAACAAACAAACAAAGACTAAGAAACTGTCAGAGACCAGAGGAGAGACTAAGGCAACTGGACATGAATGGGAAACCTGGTACAACACAACTAGAGTCTCAAGTGTCGTTACCAGCAAGTTAACAGTCAGTTGATAGCAAACCATTACTTTTGACAAGGTCACTGTCATTATGTAAGTTGTGAATGTCAGGGGAAATTGAAACTGGATGAGGGGGATACGGGACTCTCAGCATTACTTTCAAAACTTTTCTGTAAGCCTAAATTCTTTCCAAAAAATGTTTACATATATTATTAAAAAAAAAAAGTTTTACAGAGCAATGACAGATTGAGAATACCAATAAGATCCTCTCATGTGACTAGCAAGAAAACGGCTGAGCTGACACTTTTGCTCCTATTTAAACTCTTCCTCAGCTTATAGCATTTCCTTCAGAAATGCCTCCCTAATTAGATCTGACAAGTTGGCAAAAAAACAAAAAAAAATTAAATTCTCAGGACTGTTTCAAATATGGATTTACAACCATAATCGTTAACGAAGAACTTCACCCCAACTGTGTATTATGCCTTCAGATATTACTTAATGAGAATACAAAGATGCACAATTAGCAAGACTTTTAAAAACAGAGCATCCAGTATATGAAGCCAAGCCTCTAAATTTTGGATGATGTTTCAAGTCTTGGGATAGTCCAGAACTTAACAGCGTTTCCCCTCCCCACTCCCCACCGAAAAGAAGTTAGCAGTCTCTTAAGAGATTTCATACATAAAATGAAAGATAATAAAATCCAATAAGAGAAACACTTGCTTTTTCCTGCCTTGGCAAAAATGGCTGAACAAATACACAACGGATGATATGGTAACAAAATGAAGTAAATTCCTTTGTCAGCAAGTATTGTAGGAAGAGCCATCGAAAACAAACGCTGAAGGTCTGAAGGCACTACTAGTATTAGAACAAATGACACGCGAGATTGGATACAGAGTTAAATCAAAGTACAGAGGACTTTGACATGTGTCAGCCATCCTATTTGCAAGATTCTGTTGAGGTAATAAAATATACAAACAACAATTTTTTTCGTGAGCACTAAAGGAAAAGTATGTTGGAGAAGTTATATTCTGAACAGTAAATTTCTACTTTAATGATGATAACGTTTTATGGGAAACGCATCTGTGTCATCACTGAAGGGACAGTTGTTTTAACTAGAATAATGAAAGGTTTCCCAGTAAGATTATGGAGCAAGCACCCTGTACTGAATTCCATTGCTGGATCCCTGACAGGCAAGTTTGCAACAAAGCACGTGAAGCCAGGTGCACAAGTATAACTGGCTGTCATTGATTTGGGTGACTTTATAAAGGTAAGATGGAAAATATCATAAAAATTTTATAATGCCTTCTTAAGAGAGAAGGAACGGACATAAAAATCTCCAGTGCAACACAGAGCTTCACTGGTTAACTCACGGTCAAGGACTTAACAACAGATGACATATGTGAAAATGATCTACACATTTCTGTTTTTATGACAAAATGGTTGTCAGTGGTATGCTACTTTTGACAAAAAAAAAAAAAAAATACACGGCTTTAATCTGACCCTTCCATGTCAAGGTGATGAACGGGAAAGTGACCTCTTTTAGAAAGAACCTGTGATATAATAGAGCTTTTAGAAAATAAATATATGAAATTGTTTCATTGTTATGGGATTTTGAGGTAAAAAAAAAAGGGTGTGTTACCTATCAGAACCATCATGTCTACGTACCTAGAAATGTCAGTGTTTTGACATCCACAACTATCAAATATGGCTCAACCGATGCTTCCTGCCCTCAAAATCCTTTTCTCCTTAACTGAGCCCAGATGATCCAGGGGAGTGCTTCTTACAGTGGGCTTCTAAGGAAGGTGTCCCACAAGGTATTCCACGGTCAAAGGGGTCTGGGCTGTGTGTTGACACAGAAGACGTGTGGGAAATGCTGGGGATTGACAAAATCAGTTGAGGTTCCCTGCTGTAGGACTTCATTGCTGGGCATCTGGCATAAAGGGTACACAGAAAACCCCCTCTCTCCCCAGTCACTCCTAGCTCTCCTCTGTTTTAAGGAAATCGCATTCACGGTCCTCTCAGCACTGTTGAGAAACACACACCGCAAAGTGCTGCTGCAGGGTCAATTCTCCAGAGTTATCACTTTTCTTCTAGGGATCCTGTTGGCGTTTCTAGGAATCATGGCATCCGAACCTCAGCCACATGTAAAAGAGCCAAGGATGGGTAACTTCAATCAGTAACACCCAAAGGAGTTAAAAGTTCTGAAAATTACCCAACGAGCTGAGGCTGGGTGAGTGTTGAGGAAAGATCAAAAACTAAAGCTAAAGAGGAAATGATCCAAAGTCCCCTCGGCTGAGCATGTCATTCGTTAGCATTATATGGGGATACAAGATGATGGGCCACCCACCAGCACTTAACTCTGGCAAGCCACTTCCTCTCTTCAGGTTCCTACTTCCTGTCTGTGACATGAGGGCATTGGAACACATGAAGAAAAAGACCCCTCCGCTGTTGACATGTTTTGCCCACCAGCCAACAGCAAACTAGTCAGAGAGAGGGAGGAAGGAAAGGAGGGAGGGAGGGAGTGAAGGGGGAGGATGGGATGGGGGAGGGGGAGGGAGAGAGAGAGACAGAGAGAACGAACAATACTGATGTGCAATTAATAAGAATAAGCTCACTACGTGTCTTGAGGCCTGGTACTAACTGCTTCACATTATCACCCCTTTTAATCTTTACATCTCCACTGAAGTGGTGATTACACCTCAACTTTTTCAGATGAGGGTGCTTGGTCAAGAGAGATGAAGGAACCCACAACAGCCCTAGAGCCTGGCCCACAGTGGGGACTCTGCCCTGTTGGCTGGGAGAATGAGCATTTTCAGGCATGCACCACAGAGTGCACGTGCCAAAAGACGGGGCTCCTTGAACAGGAGCCGGTTGCTTTCTATGCAATCCTGAAACCTTCGAGTTTTATCAGCTGGAGTGGTGTGCAGAGACAATAACACACTCAGAGCAACGGAAATAAGCAGGCGTTGGCCTGAAAGGCAGACGGGTCTGGCTGGAACGTGGTAATTCTCAATCTTAGATCTTCTCCCCCAAAGCAACTGTTTTTCCTTCCTCGTTCCATCCTAATCCTCCAAAATCAACCTTACCATTCGTCATTTTTATTACCTTCTCTCAGGTTTCCCCTGCCTCATTTTTCACTCGAGTCTGCTTAGCTATAATATGCTCAATATGCTAATGCACGGCGGCTCCCATCTTCCTCAGAAGACGTGAGAACTGACACCTCTCTAAGTATTATAAAATGTTTTAAAACTTGAGTTATGCGCGACTCCTTTTATGCAAATACGACAGATTGCCTCTAGGAGCATACATCATTCCCCCATAGGGATGGCATGCTTTCTCTGGGTTTTTTCTTTTCTCCTTTAGAATTTTTTTTTTCAAGTGTACTCAGTTTCCAGTTTATGAACGATGGCAATCAAAAATTCAGCCTCTGAGTCTATTGCTTAAAATTCAAATGTTCTTTAAAAAAGGAGACAATGTTCTTCTACTCAGGGCCTCTATTCTGAGGTTAGGCTTCAGAAAGTCCATTTAATACGAGGAGGGCTCACAGAGAATAACCTTCTAGAATCATTATCTTATGTAAAATGTTTTCCTGGGAATATACATTCAGGTAGGCACTCAGCTCTGTGTCAGACTGATGTAAGCCATATTTAGCTATGCGTGAGTCTGAGCAAGTACTCGGCTTAATGCGCAGGATCCTTAACTTTCTGACGTAGAAAATGAACCGAATAATATTCGCCTTGTGAGACTTTTGTAGAGAGGAAGTGAGGCCACGGATGGAACACAATTCCCACCCAACCTGCCCAGAAAACTCCACTTCATCCTTTGAGGGCCTGGTCCCAGCCTGCTTCCTCTGAGACGTACTCCCTGTCAACCCTGGCAAAGGATCACCACATTCTGGGCAGGTGTCTTTGCAGCAGTGGTGTGGTCCCTGTTGCTTGCCTGCTGGCACCCAGTTTCCTGTTCCAGCTTGCATGTGGGTTTCTGCTCCTCCCCATACTGCAGGGGCATAAGCGGGAGAAGGGCAGTGGTTCTCACAGGACTGGGGAGAAGGGGAGCGAGGGTGTTTGGGGGTGAGGAGTGCTGCGAGGCCAGAGGACGAGAAAGGAGAGTCTGGATATCTGGATTTGGCTCGGCCCTCCTACAGAAATTCCTACAAGACACAAACTGTGCCATACTCCCGGCTAGACCGGGCCCTCCTCCTGCTCTCCTTACATCACAGCATTTAGCAGGCTGTCCCGGAATTTTCTATGTTTTCATTGGTTACTTCTCACTAGACTGGGACCTTCCTGAGGACAGGACCCAAGGTTCGCTCAGCTCTGGGGTTCTAGTAATCTTACAGACCCGAGGACTGGACCATCTGGGTTGCCACGTCCTGGCCATTACCAGTGTGTCTGGACAGGGCTTCCTTCCATAGTCTATTGAAGTCTCAAGGCCAAGCACACAGTTTTATAGAATCCCTCTCATTCTCTCATCTCTAACCCAGCAAACAGCCCTTTTGCTGATCTCTTAAGAGTTCGTGCTTCCCATGAAGAGATTAAATAATGTTCCTTCGGGTCCTCCCCTTC
Source organism: Macroglossus sobrinus (assembly GCA_004027375.1). Lineage (NCBI taxonomy): Eukaryota > Metazoa > Chordata > Mammalia > Chiroptera > Pteropodidae > Macroglossus > Macroglossus sobrinus. The sequence continues at coordinate 38,350 of PVKZ01005009.1, read as the reverse complement.
CTAAGACTTAGCCAGGGAGGGCTGAGTCATCAAGCTTTAGGATTGAAGAGATAAAAATGAAGGTCTTTGAAACACAAAATACAGGGGGTAAAGTCAAGTGCATTTCTCTGGAGCACTCGATGGGGCTGGCTGAGAATGGAGCTCAGGATAACGGCCTCCATTTTATGGAGAATATAACTGAGTCTGGGAGAGGTTAAGTGATTGACTCAAGTCCTTGAACTGGTAAGAGGCAGAACTGTCATGAGAATTTACAGAACTGCTTGGCTTCAAAAAGGGCATAAACAATGAAACCTCAACGAAACCATTTCTCCCCTTAGAAGTCCTCTTCACCAGCCTCTACTTAGCTCAGACTTCTCTGCTGACGCCAGGGACAGATGCCCAAGGCCTATAAGGACGCGAAACGTGTCCGCTGCTCCGTAACTGCTCAGCAGGAGTGTTTATTACTAAATGTGTTTTGGTGCCACCTGTATTTCTAATGTCATTGGAAATGTAATTAAATATCCTTTTAATCAGTCGAGTGTTAAAAGAGAGGTGCTGTTTCCATGAAAGGCAAGATAAACGCTTTGGAACAACTGGATAAAGAGAAGTCCTTGAGACACTGACTGTCAGAGTAGGTGCTGGTGAGATGACTGTGAAACAGCGGGGTGGGGGAGGGGGATCGCAAACATACAAGATCGTCCAAGTGCTCTGTGACAGTCCTTAAGGTCTTGCTCCACTTAAAAGAAAGGACATTAAGAACCACAGAAAACATATAATCACAGGCATTTTGCAATACCACTGCAATCGACCTGCAGACAAAGAGACCTGGCCCCGGATGAAAAGACAGGCGAATCGAAGTTAACGTATTATTATGAATCTTACTTGAACTGATGTTTCCGATGAGCTGACCCAACACAGGTCCCCTGTGTGTCCCCCAGGTGGGTGTCACAGGTTGACTACCCTTTGGGGCAACAGAGTGTGAGTTCGTGGAAAACAGATTTCAGGGTACATCTATAAACAGCAGGTAGCCGAAGAACCTTGTTTCGTTGTCTAAGGCAGTGTCCCTAAACTTTTTGGCACCAGAGACCAGTGCTCCTACGAGAATCTAATGCCTGATGATCTGAGGTGGAGCTGAGGCGGTGATGCTGGTGCTGGGGAGCGGCTGCAAACACAGATGAAGCTTCTCAAGCTAGCCTGCCGCTCACCTCCTGCTGTGCGGCCCGGTTCCTCCTGGTCTAAGCTGTCCCAGTTTGAGTGAGTGAGGGAGGGAGGAAGTATGTGTGCATGCACGCCCTGTGGTGGAAGTTGTGTCCTGTCTAAGGTGGGCTCCTGCTTTACATTCTGGGCTGTCGGGAGAGGCTCCGGCCATCCACAACCCTGAACTGGAATAAGCGGGTGGAAAAGGATGATCTTGTTTATATTCATCTTTCTTAAATGTCGCTATAGCTCATATTTACATCAGTATATAATGCTCGAAGTGTTTAGATGTTTGGTGATGTTTTCATGACCAGAAACTTATACTTGCACTAGAAACTTAACACATGGCTTTCATCAGTCAACCTATAGTATATAACACTGATTTTGTTACACATTCTTCCACTTAAAGCCACAGTTTCCAAGACCCTATGGACAATGTTAAGTGAGAATTTTCTATATTCCCCAAGGAGGAACATAATAACCAACTAACAAGAGGTCCTTTATAAATGTTGAACACGATGGATGAAATAAAGGGGTGAGAGGAAAAGAAGAAAGAAACCTGAGAAAATGAAGAAGATGCACTTTTACCTGAAAAGAGAGGCCCAGGTTGGCCTGGAAGGACCTATAGACACACTTGGACCAGGCCTTCTGGCTCCAGGGCCCTTCTTGTGCAGTTTTGGTATCGAGGATATTCTGACCACATTGAATGAATTAAAAAGTGTTCCTCTTTTCTTATTATTTGGAGAAGTTTATTTAAAATTGATAATATCTTTTGATTAAAAAAAAACAAACACAAACTCGTAGAGCTCCTCTCCACTCACCATCTCAGGGTGCTGTTTTCTTTGTAAGAAGGTTTCATGGCTAGAAGATAATCCAGACTTTATATTTTTTCCTTGTCGGTTTTTTTAAGTATGTATTTCTAGAAATTCATTCATTTCACATAAGTTTTCAAATTTATTGACATAATTTTGTTCACAGTATTCTCTTATCTCCTACAATTCTGTTTTATCTACTGGACTGGAAGTAGACTTTTATTTGCTTTCATCTTTGCTGTATACCTAGAGCTCAGAAGAATGTCTGGTTTAGAAACATTCATGCACTCTATTTATTTATTAGTGAGTTCTCTCGCTTTTACTTGATGAGTCCTGCCATCTCTTTGTCTATTTTATTGGTCCTGTTTAAAGTATCAAATTTGATTTGTTAACAATGTGTTCATCAATTTCAGCTCCCATCTTCTTTATGTCCTGTCTTTTATTTACTTTGAATTTATTCTAATGTTCTTTATATATCAAGTTGTAAGCATGACTTATTAATTTTCAGCCTTTCTTCTGTTGACTATAAACTTGTAAGGCTATAAATTTCCCTACGTGTTTATTTCATTCTACTAATTTTGACACATTTTCATTCAGTTCTAAGTAGTTTTCAGTTTCAATTTTGATATGTTTAGAACTATGAATAATTTAGAAGTGTGTTCTCAAATTTATTCAAATGAATTTTTTAAAAATCTTGTTACTGCCTTCTAATTATACCGTGTTCAAAGAACTACACACACACACACACACACACACACACACACACACACACACACACACGTATATATGTATGTATAATACGATTCTTTGAAATGTACTGAAATTTGTGTTATGGCCTAGTACAGGGTTATTCTTTAATAAGTGACCTATGTGAGCCTGAAAAAGATAAATATTCTCCATTAGGGACAAGGTTCTTTATTTACCCAAATCAAGATTTTTAACTGCGTAGTTCAAATCGTCCATAATGTTTTATCAATTTTTTGTCTGTTTGATCTTTTAATATATAAAACAAATTCGCTAAACTATTCTACTCTGATAGCAGACTTGCCAGTTTCTCTCTGGAGTTCTGTGGAACTGTGTGTGTGTGTGTGTGTGTGTGTGTGTGTGTGTGTGTGTGTGTGTGTGTATGTAGCATAAAACGTTGTACAAGTTTGGAATTCTTATATCTTCTTGGTGAACTTTTTATTTTTAAGTCGTGACCATCTCTATACCTACCAATTGCTTTGTCTGATATCAAGATAGTTACCTCAGTTTTCTTTTGGATGATATTTGCCTTATAATCTTTTCTCATAATTTTGCTGTCAACCTTTCCAGGTTGTTATGTGTTATGTGTGTTTCTTACAAATAGCATATGTTTCCCATTCAATCTGACAATTTGTCTTCTCATTCACAAATGGGCTATTTTGGTTGTTTTGTTTTTCTTATTCCATTCATCATCCCACCCACCATGGATTTGTAAGTTATATATCTTTTCAAAAATCCTTTTAGAGCTTAACCTTGAAATGTTAGAATGCATACCTAGTTTTGAAGGAAAAGTTAATATCCTGTCCCCCACAACAAAACAATAATTTCAGAATACTTTAATACTAATCACTTCCCTTCTAAGTTACATGATGTCACTGTCTGATATTTTAGTTATATAACCTTTTAAAATTTACAAATTATACATTATTGCTATTACTTTTATTTAGAAAGTATTGTTTGGACTTCTTAAATATTTCTAATTTGTTTAACATTCCTTCTTGAATCTAAAATATTTCTTATTCCTAAACAATATACTTTAGGAGTTTCTTTGTGCAAGTACCTTTGCGTTGAATTCTCTCTGTTTTTGCTCATCTGAATATTCATCTTTTATGCTTGAAGGATTGTTTACTTAGGTATACAATTTGTTGTTATTGTCTCTCAGCACATTGAAGACATTATTTCTACTCTATTCTGGCTTCCATTGCTGCTGCTAAGAGTGCTCATCACACACATGCAATTTCTTTGAGAATCTATTCTTTAAAGTGCTACAATTTCACTATTGTCGGTCTAAGTATGGCTTTCTCTTTATTTAAACTGCTTGGTATTAAACCTTGTTGTATCTGTGGATACCTTTTACAGTCTGGAAAATTCCTAGTCACTATCTCATCCAATGATGCCTCATTTCCAATTTCTCTATTATCTCCTTCTGATAGTCTAATTAGATATATCCCAATATTTTAACTTCTTAGTTTCTCTCCCCTTTTTTTTTTTCCTCTGTGTGTGGTGTTTTCGATAACTTCTTCATATATCTCTTCCATTTCAATAATTTGCTCTTCAGCTGGGTCTAATCTACTCCTTAACAGATTTAACACATTCATTTAATTTGTAATTTCAATAATTATATTCTTCATTTCCAAAAGTACTATTTGACTCAAAGGCCTAGTCACCTGAGAATCTCTTGTTCCTCCATCCTACTATCAATATTCTTTATTTCACACACAATAAAAATACTTATGTTTTATATCTGATAAGTTGAATACCTGCGGTTTTTGAGATTTAATTCTAAAGACTGCAATTTCTGCCCTCTCTCATGGTGGCCTATTTTCTTGCATGTTCGGTGATTACTGATTTTACTTGAACTCATTTTCGGAGAACTCATTTTCCCTGAACTCATTTTCCTTGAAACTTGACCTAAAAAATTCTGAAGTCTAGTTTTTGAGAGTTATTCTTCCAGATCAGATCCGTTTGTTTCTGCCAGGTACTCGGCAATTTTTTTTTTGTTTGTTTCTATTTTTCTCCATGCATATAATTTCAGCTCCTCAAAATAATATAAGCACAATATTGAAGTTAGAAATTCTCAAGGAAAAACTTTCTTCCTTATTTCACCTAAAACCAAGGATGAAACAGGCCATAATTATAACCTTCAATATGGGCTTTTATACTTTTATCCACTAAGAATATCACTTTTCATGGATCCTGACTTTATGCAAGGTCTTCTGATTGTCTTTCTTCCCATGGGAGTCCAAGTTCTCATGCATAACCTTTCAATAGAATGGTTGTACATATGGTTTGCCCAACTGTGATTCAGGCCTATTGTCCCAGTATAAGTCATGAAAACACTCCCTTATTTGAACAGTAAGTTATACACTCACCTATCTGTGAGCCAGGCTCTCAGCCACCATGAATCAGTAAATGCCTCTACTAGCGAATATCAGATCTAGCTGCTTTTTGCTTATTCTCTGGATTCACACTGTATCATTCTTCTGGCCTCTTTTTATTGCATCTACTTTGCTTTCAAAACATTTTCATGGTGTTTTAATGTGTTCTTTACAGGGTTGGTTTTATTTTCTTCCTCTTTGAACTTCTAGTTCATAATATACTTGGAAATATTCCTGTGTATTTCATCTATTTTTTTTTATGTCTGTCAAGTACATGACTTGTTAAAGGAATGGCAATAAATGCTGGGTGAAAGAATGAATGATGCAGGCACTTCTGTTTTAAATATTTTTTCTTTTTGACTCTGTGAGTTTATTTCTGGGAAGGTGTGAACTTTAAGCTGTTCATTACAACACAGTCTGTATTTGTGAAAATTTGGAAACAACTAACGTAACAGGAATAGCTAAGTAACGGAAGACTACAAAATTCCATGTGCATTACGACTATAAATAAGATAAAATATGCACATGTGGACATGGGCCAGAAAACCAATTAGAAAGACTGACGTCCTAGAAAAACAAAATGTGTACTCCTTTTTCCTTTTCAAGACTTGCAATTATCACTACTGTGGTGTCACATGGGCAATGGATATAAATTTTAAATGACATAAACTCTATGAATGCATATATCTACTTCCTCTTTGATACAGCCAGAGAAGCAAACACACTTGATTTTAGACAAAATGGGGTTCAAATCCTTGATCTGTCATTGAACAGCTAAAGTCAGTTCTTCATTCCTCTTACTGTAGGTAGAGAATTCTGACACACCTGTTAACTCTGGGCTCAGCCATAAGGCTACTTTGGCTAACAAAATACTAGGAACAAAGATTCAAGAGTTCTTTGTGTACACCAGGGCTTGCTCTTCTGCCTCTGCTTTGCCATGAGAGTAAGCTAGACAGGCCTGTTGATGGGATGTGGGAGATACTGGAGGACAGCCAAGTTGCTCCAGCCATCAGCCATTCAATCAGAAGCTGACCACAGACACCGGCTTAAGCCCGTGAACATCAGACAACCAACCAGGCAACCTGTAGACTCATTGACTAATTAACACTTGCTGATTTTAGCCACTATTAGCATAGTTTGTTACTATGCAGCATAATCTGTAGTAATAGATAACTGATACATCCTGTCTTCTTCATCTTTCTATTGCTAGGCCCTACAACTGTTTGGTACCTAGAGACCAATGAGGAAGGCTTTTCTGTCACTGTTCCTTTTCCCTGAGATAGAATGAGACATTTATGCTTGCATCCATCTCCCCCCCACACCCACATTGATGATAGTACCCGTTATATTTTTTTTACATTTATTTCCTTACATGTTTCTCTTCCGTAAGCCATGAATCACTTGAAAGTAGGAAGTATGTTATTCATAACTATATCTACAGCACCTGACACAGAGTAGGCCCTCAATATATATTTTGTTGAAATTATATGACTGCATTTTGGAAGCTGACAGGAACCAAAACAGCTGGCAGCAGGTTGCAAGAATAACCACACAAGCTGGTTCTTATGCTGGAAGGCGTTCTGCTTTTCAGAAAGCCCAAACAAAAGGAGAAAAAAAAAAGAAAAAAGGAGAACAGCACATTCTTTCTGCTCTCTGTTCCCTTATCTCTCTCACCACACTACACACTTAAGCTCAGAGCCATCCTTTTCCCTGGAGGCTCCCCCACATCCAGCTTCCCTCTGCCACTGCAGGGCACCTCGTTCCATCTCTGGGCAGGTGTCCTTACTGTACCTTTAGATCAGACACGTCCCTGTAGCACTGCTCAGAGCGGGTGTGGTCCGACAGCTGCACATTCCAGAAGCAGGGGAGCTGGTACACGAGGAAGGGGTTCTGTTTGATGACGGCGTTGAAAATATCCTGGGGGGTTGAAAAGCCAGAGACAGTCAGAACAGTCAGGTGGCTCCTGCTGCTGCTGCCACCTCCAGAGGCATGGCAGCACCTGTGTGCACGAGGGCTTCTCCTGAGCCTCCTGCTCAGAACACAGGCTGGCTTACACTGCAGGACACGCCCCTGGTCTGTTATCTCTAGGAACCCAGCAATAATGTAGAGACGGCGGCCGACCCCACACTGCCTCGAAGCTCGTGGGTCCGGCTGGTCTCATAACGCACCATATGGCAGGCGTTCGCGGGGGCAGACAGGGAATGTCTTCTCCATCTGAGCTGGCATATAATAAATGAAGTCACTTTTCCGCCCCTCTTCCTACCTCATCAAGGAGCCCCGTGTTATCCATCCTGAGCCTCCTGGAGAGGAAACTGCACAATGGATGATGACAAGTTGCTCAGCTCATCCTGGGGCTGAGACAAATTATAGATCCTGTTTCAGCATCTCTTCCCGGGGCTTTTGGCTGACTCAGTGATGAATATGCAGTGGCTTCCTGTGGGCCACGGTTCCTAGGTTAGGTACTACCTATTTCCCAGTCCAACTCGGGCTTTTTCTAAAGAGGCTTCACCTCTATTGGGTTCTTCTCCAAGCTCTCTCACCGGGCCATGCTTATTAACTAGCTGCTGACAGGTGGTGCCAGGAGGTGAGTTATGGGCCTCCACAGCAGGAGATGGCTGAATAAACTATCCTCATTGGGTATGGACATTGCTTTCGGGGACACACTCAAGTCACTGTGACCTAACTTAAAATATGATAATGGAGGACGAATTTCCCCTCAGGTTTAAAACAGCTACCTGAATAATTTTTAACTCATTCATTATGGTATGCCTCATGTTTGAAAAAGGAAATTAGTTTCTGGCTACTTGAGAAATACTGCATAATAACAATGCAAAAAAAAAAATTGTAAAGTAACCCTATAGACTCTGTCTCCTCTGTATCGGAAAACTTTGCAAGAATTCAACGAAAGACATTTGAACGCTGAGCAAAAATACAGAGAGTGAGCTGGCTTTTTGGATGAAGAGGAAAGGATAAAATGCAGAGAGCCTAGAGACATCATCTTGACATCTCAAGATGGCCATTTACACCACAGGAAACTCAAAGTCTAAATGTGTGAGCCTGGTAGATTCAAGATCAAAGGCTCAGGCTCCCGCATTTCCTAGTGAAAATGAGAAAGAGGGTTTTTGTGGTTTTATGTTAATAGTTTGGTGGAGTTCGTGGACTTTCTCAGATTGCCTGGATTCAAAGCCAGGTCCTCTAGCCAGGCGGTTTGTCTCTTCTATTTAAATGCACTTCCCTTGAGGATAGGGTCATAGTACCGGCTCTAAGCAAAAGGCTTTGCTTTAAAAGTTAGACTACTGCCAGAAAGGCAAATGAAACCTCGTCCGGGAGATAAGCTATGGCATACTGGAATCTCAGGGGCAGGAGGTATGCTGTCACCCTGAGATAAAGATGGTGACCTCCCCTTAACACATCAAATTATCATTTACTTATGAGTCTGCTTCGATCAACTGTGAGCTCTCTGCGGCCAAGGACTGCATTCGTCATTTATCTCTGTAATCCTGTTTCTGAACACAGCCCTTGGAATACACAGTGTGCAGTAATAAAAGTGCTGAATGAACAAATAAATGAAAAAACGAATGTTTTAGATTGGCAGTCCAGGGCAGGACGAGCCAAGTATACAGTGCAGACCCATCTACTTTTGGGTATGAGAAACAGCACCAGGGTACTCAAACATAATCATATCTTCTAATCTGGCCACTTACCTGGTCAGCTAAGGACGTGGAGAGCATGCCCATCAGCTCCCTCTCTGCGGTCAGCCTCCACATCTGTTCCCATTTCATCTTCCGCAGCTTGTCCAGAAGCAGCAGGATCACCCCTGGGCAATAGCATAGGATGGAGGACAAAAACGGTAAGACAGACAACCAGGTGCACCTGTGCTGGAGATGAACACACCTGGATGCAATCCCAGGCTCTGCCAGTTAATCAGTGTGAGATGTTAAAGAATCTCTCCGAAACACCTTCACCGTGTGGAGAACATCAGTACACACCTCAGACCTCAAAGACTGTTGTAAGAACTAAGTGAGATGGGCAAAGGAGCCTCGCACTTTCTAGGGATGGATGGTGATGATGGTTGCACAGCAATGCAAGTGTACTTAATGTCCCTGAACTGTATGCTTTTAAAGATGGCTAAAATGGTGTATTTATGTGAGGTTATATTTCACCACAGTAATTTCAAAAAATGCCCAGCACTGCACCAGACACACATTCCCTATAAGCATCAGGTTTTCTGCTACGTTTTTCCCAATGACCTACCTAGGTTTGGCTGATGGATGGTGTTTGTATAACACATGCTACTTCTCTTTAAAGAAAAAAAGCAGCTCCTCTGACTTTATTCTGGCTAAGTCTTACCAATTGACTTTATAATTACTGACAAGCCACCTATAAGCTCATTTCAGTGTTCCTGATTTTAAAAGTCTTCTTGAGCCCGCCACAATCAACATATTTGTAAACTACAGTGAAGGCAGTGTTGACGCTGGGTCTTTAAGAGGAGTTTCAAAAGCCGTTGGTTTCCTAAGAAACTGATAATAAGAGATTGTTTCCTCCTCCTGTCTACCTTTTTTGTTGTTAGTTTTATGGGTAGTGACTTTGGTGAATGGGAGATCGTGTAGCCAGGGAGACTGCCACTGACCACACTTTGGCATTTTTAAAATGTTAAAACAACAAAATGTGTATGTGTGTGTATACACACACACACACACACACACACACACACACACATATACATACATATATACACATACACATATACATACATATATATACATACATACATATACATACATATATATACACATATATATATATAAAAGCCTAAAAAGAAAAGCACGTTTTGGCTTAGCTGAATAGCTGAGAAGCAGCTGCCTCCTACTGGTCAGAGTTTCAGAGGAAGCACAGAGAATTTCCCTGTAGGTCACTGCAGTTAATTTTGGAAATGGGACTGTAGCACCCACAAGCTCCCAAATCAATCCTCCTCAGGATGCTTAGCTCAGGAGAATGGTCAAGGGAGAAAACACCAGGCAGTTGAAAAATGATCTGAGTTGATACCTGGCATGTACATTTCCAAAGTAGCTGGAAGGAGACGGATTCCCCACGCCACACATAAATGTCAGCACTGAGACTTTTTACCTATTCCGATGGCAAACATTTAAAGAAAAAATGTACTCACCATTTAGTGAAAGGTGTTTGGTTAGAGTTAAAATTTTTAAAAAATATATAATATGGTTATGGGACAAAAGGGGTAGTACCCCAAGGTCTGAACTTGTAAGTTAGAAGTGTGAATTATATCTATTGCTTCTCTTCTTTGTGCTTTGTTAGATTTTTGTACATATTACTTCATTTAACACTTGTGAGATCTCTACAAGCTAGAGATTGTCATCCTTATTCTACAGGTGGGAAAACTCAGGGGCTAAGTCAGACACTTGAACAATTCACAGTGCAAGATTAGCTATGCCAGATTCAAACTCAGATCTGTCTGACTCCAAAGCCAGTGCCTCTCTGTCTACACAACACAGATCAGAGCCCCAGGAATGTCTCTTTGGGGCCCTGTGACTCAGGCCAAAGACATTTTCCTTTTTTGACTTGGTTTTCACATGTGTAAAGTGAAGAAACTGCTACTTGCCCAGCACAACTCAGAAAACTGTCATGCGCCCTAGTGGTAGGGCAGTGAATGTTTAATCAGCAGCTCTCCAGGTGAAAAACAAAAACAAAAACAGATTTGTCACATTTGCCCATTCCCATGGTGTAAATACTCCCAACACAGCAGATTTCAGCGACCAATGTGATGTCACTGGACACCAGTTAGAAAGAAATGGGCACAGCTGGCCCTCCTGAGTCCGTGTGAGCTAGCTCCAGCACACCAAAATTGTTCCCCAAACACAAAAGCCATTTGAGAAAGAGCATATTATTCGATTGCTTCTTTTGGAGAGAATGGGGGAAAACATTTTCACAAAGTTACAAACCAAGAGAATAGAGAGTGATGGAGTCAAGAAAATAGATTCCAAATATGTGAAAGAGAATTTCATTAATCCTATTGCAGAAACTAGTTCTACTTAGGTTGGGTAGAGGCTCCAATGTATAGAAAAAATAAGGGGTGGTGGTAGAAGCTATAAGCAATGGTGAAAAATATTAATGCAGATTTTGAAGCCTCTGACGAGGTCAATGGTAGATCTTTCCATCTCTGAAGGCTGACCTGAGAATTGATGCTTTAAAATGGCATTAAGACTTGGTGAATCCTACGTGGCAGATGTGACTCCACCCTGTTTGACAGGCTAGCTGAAGAGGGGGGTGAACAAAAGACTAAATACAGAAATGCGAATCATTCTCCCAGTTTCCCAGCCTTTTCTTTTGTGTCATTTTAATTTAATTTGTGAAAGCATGAATATTTCAAACCTACAGAAAAGACACTAATATAAACAAGTACCTACCACCCCGATTCAATAAACACTAATATGTTGCCACATTTGCTGTTAATGAGAAAACATCACAGGCAAATCAAAAGCTCCTCTATCTTATTCTAGCCCCTTCTGCGAGGGTAACCAGTATCCTGAGGAGGCTGAGTTTTCTTTTGATGCATATTTTTATACTTTTATTCCCCATACATATTTACCTTTTCACTCAACATTATGTCTTTAAGATTTAACCATGTTAAGATTTTATTATGTAGTTGATTCATTTTATTCATTCAATCACTTTATTCATTATATAAATATAACATAATTTATGTATCCCCTGACCGAAGCTATTATAAACAACGCTGTAATACACACACCCTGATCCCAGTTCACGGGGCACATGTTCTTCTGCTGGGCATGAAAGCTTGGCTGGGACACAGCCAACAAAGCTGTGTGAGGGCTGCTGTGTTGACGGTGCTACTTGTCTTGAAATATTTAGAATCACTCCATCTTCCTTCTCCACGGCATTCAAGCCATCGCCGAATCTCAGAGATTCTACATTTAAAACGGCATTCGCATGCCTTCCTTCACTCTTTCATGCAACAGTTATTCATTGAGCATCTATTATGCACAAACAAACGGAAACAGACTTGCGCTGCTGTTTCTTCCCAACTCTTCCTAATCTCATGGGTGATAGTCACAATATTAATTTTGCATATATATCTACTGGATGTGCGACGTTCAATCTTTGCCGGGCCCTCTTGTGGAAGACGTGCAAACTGTTACGATTCCATGACATGGCTGCAAATACTGAGAATGCACACTGGTTATTATTAAGGGGACAGAGAGCAGGAAGGCCTAGGTCAGGATTTGGAGCTAGGATTTGGTCAGGCAGACAAGGTGGGGGCGTCTGAGGAAACAACACGGACAAAAGCACTGTGACAGGACTGCGGGATGCAGGAATGCCAGTGTGCGATGATACCAGGCAGTCTAAACAGAATGCTTTGGGGGCAAATGCCAGTTTGAGCCTGAACAAGCGAGCGGGGAATGGATGGAAAAGGGACTTGTATTTGGGCAAAAGAGGTACATTCCAACCATTTTCATGTCATTTCCTACACAGAAAATGATAGCCTTATAAACCACTGGAAGATAGGGAGGAAGCTGCTTGTGGCCAGAAGGGCTTGTGGCTGGAAGGGCTGATGTAGGGGTTCTGGTTGCCCCACGTCCTATCCAGGGGCCCCCATGGCTGAGGGGATCACTGTTTTGGCCCATCTGTTACCCACGTGTGCCACACTATTTGGGGAGTCCTGCTGACTCTCACTAGAAGTTAGTGAAAGATTTCGAGCAAGGGGGTGACCACAAAAGCCAACCTAAAAAATCACTTTGTCAGGTCCCTTTGCAGGCTCAAAGGCTGCCAGTGTCTCAGGGAGTCTAAAGAACAAGCCGCAGTTCCTTAGTCTGGCACATCTGAATCTGGACACCATTTACCTTTTCCCCCTTTTCATCCGACCATTCCCTCCAGCAAGACCTGGTCTGGTGGGTACTTCGCTACTTACTCACCTCTTTCTTTGCAAACTTGACAAGTCAATATACTCAGCTTGGTTCCTTCTTCAGAATCCAAGCATGTTTACTAAAAAAAATGCTACTTTCCGTTCCCCGAGTCGACCAAGAGGCAGAATCCAAAATGAACATAAAAATTCATGAGCAAACATGCCACAGAGCTCATGAAATTCACTCTCAGCGTCTGCATCCCCAAGCGTCTGTATTCGTCATCTCTTCTGACTCTCATCATCCTGAGAAAGGAGGAAGGCTAGTCATTCCCATGGCCTCTGGATACATGGGGGATCTGGGGTACCGAGAAGAGAGCTGACTTGTCCAGTGTCACAGTGCTACCAAGTCTTGGCAAGTGCTTCCCACTGCCCTGTCTCCGAAAGAATCTTCATTTCAGAACATAAGAACCGATAAAGACCATGTGTGTCTGTGGGATGGATTTCCTTTGCGTCTTGATGTTTTGAAGCATGCTTCGTGCTAAACGTGTCCTTGGCCAACACACGCTCATGAGAAGCAGAGCTCTCCCCGGACTCATCTCCTGGCCATATGTGAGTGGCCCTTGCCATGTCAAACAAACCAATGGGGACCCTGTCTGGCCTTCAATCACGTGTCCTCATTCACAAGTTATTTCTTCTGTGATTTATCTTAGAGAGATGTTTTGAGCATCTCCCATGATTCTATTCACTGGGTTAACTGGGGACTTGAGCAGTTTGTAAAGGACAGTCCTTGTTCTCAGGGAGCAAAGTCCTAATAGGGAAGAGAGATTAGTACCAGGAAAAGGCGAAACACTGATGGATCTGAGACGTGGTGAGAACCACAGGAGCCGGAACTGGCAAACTGACTGTGATCAGAGTGTGTGTGTGGGGGGGAAGCGTTAGGGAAAAGCTCCCTGCAATCAGTGATGTCTAAACTGAAATGCAGAGGATGCAGAGGATTACTACGTGAAGGTCAAGCCAGACACGCTTCTTCTCCGTTTGGGGCTGTGAATGCCTAGCGGGTAGCAAATATTTTCCACCACATTTGAACGGCAGATCTGAAGAGGTAATGACCCAGTTCTCCCTCTCCTCCCCCAAAAGAAAATCAAAAAGAGGCCGCATAAAGTTGTCTTGCCTGGATGAAAACATTAGTCTGTGTTCATAAATTTATAATTAGACACAGGTTATCTGCACAATAAATACCCTTGCATCCTCACACTGGTGCAGAAGAATGAATTCTGGAACACAGGCATTTCTGTAGCTATCACAGAAGAGGGAGCTGTACGTAACATGAAGACTGCAGTGAACTTGGAGACGTAAGTCATTGGTTTGGGTCCTGATATTATGATTTACTGGCAAGGTTGCTTGCATAAAGTCATTGGAGTTCTCAACCCCAGTTCCTTATTTGTCCTATAGGGCCATTGCGAATTAACTTGAAGGTGATTATGAAGACTAAAAATTTTATCTTTAAAAGTACCTGTTATATGCTGTGACCTATTTTTTTTTTTTTGACCTCAAAGTAAAAACAAAAAAAATCCCTTGACATAAAAATAAATATCTGGTACAGTAAGAACAGCACTCAATATTGCTAAATTGAGAAAATTTACTGACATGAAATATGCATACCTAGTGATTCATTTCCTGTGTTGAATCTACCCATCTTTTAAAAACCTTAACAATCCCAGGTGTGTGATACACTGGACACTTAAAAATTCTGAACTATTTCCCAAACCATATTCCTTCTCAGTCTTCTGTCAACAGTCAGCTTATGGTGTCACAACCAGTGTGATTATGACGTCCCTTGGGGTTATTGCATGTGACAGCTACGAGATATAACCCACAGGAAGAAAAAGAAAACATTAAAGGAAAGAAAATCCACCACAAGGAAAATTATGTGCATAAATTATACTGTTAAGCAGCTGAGGAGTCTGGGCTGTTAAATATAATCACAGATACGGGCTTATGAAAGAATTTGCCTGTTTCTTCAGAGGCTGAGAGTTTGCACTCAGAGTGTGTAAGAGCTGAAAAACAACATTCCAAGAGAAGCATAACTTGATTTATGGAACTCACCTCTATGGTGCTGGGGAGATACCTTAATTATGATTATAGAGGGCTTTGAAAATATGAACCGGTACATGAGAGCACATAAACAATGCTTACTGAACCTATACATTTCCCCATTAAGGTGCCTAATTACCACTCGCTCACAACCTGCGTAATTCCCACTAGAATTAATATGAATGATGTGCACGCAGGCAATGTGGGAGGAAACTTTTTAAGACTGATGAAAATGATAAAAATGGCTCCTTCTGAAATTAGACCCTTTCCAGCTGAAGCAACCCAGATCTGGCTTTGCAAAGCATGCCCCCGAAACAGGCTTTGACGCTGCTTTCCTGCTGTCAGGGGCTGGTGGTGCCAAAAAACTTGACTTTGGCCTTTGCCTGGCATTTGCTTGTGCGTGATCCACCAATGTCCACAATGGCTGTCAGGGTTCGGGGGCGCGGAGGAAGCCCTTTGCCCTGGAGGCCAGCTCCCTCCCCTACAGAGGCAGGGTGCCTGAGATTTGACAGAGACTCCCAAAGGAGCTGGCTGGGATGCTTAGGGCCAGTGGATTTTTTTTTTCCCTTCAGCTGTTGTGCAGGGAGCACAACAGACCGACACTAAATAAATAAATGAGTAAATAAATTAAAAATCAAAGGCTTCTCCTGTGCCCATCTGGTCCAGTTGTCGGGCGTTTCATCTGTGGATCAGAGGGCAATGCTGCTGCTTCTCTAAATAAATATGTAGCAATCAGCTCAGAAGCCAAGATGGTGGGGAAGAAAAGGTGGACGTCTATGCAGAGAGGGGAGAGAAGTCATGTATTTTTTTTTTTTTTATGAGCCAGATAACGATTTTTACCAACGCCACTGCGAAAGGGAGAACCCAAAATGATGACACTGCTGCTGATATCTACTATTTGTCAAGCAACTGCTATATACTAGAAAGTGCTTTACTTAGATGGCCTCAGATTCTTATGACAAACCTGGAAGGTAGAAGGTGAAGAAGCTGTGGGTAACGCATGGGTCAGGACTGGCACAAGGACTCTCGCTCTGTGACCTGTGGCCTCCCAACCAGGCATGTTGCCTCGTGTACGTGTGACTGTGTCTGTGTACACGCACGTTATTAGATATGGCAAGACCTCGCTGAATCAGCGGCTTAAAGCCAGAACAGGCCAGGTAGCTCCTGCAGGGACAGCAAGCAAATGTGTGAAGGACACTGAGAAGACTCTGGGCTGTAACCAGACTGCATGTGTTAAAAAAAAAACCTTGGTGGCAGGGACAGCGAGCATTTAAGGCCAGGAAGGGCAGGGCACATTGAAGTTGCACTCATAGGGTGAGGACTGACCTAATACACGTGAGCATGGGCAACCAGGTGGAGCCAAGAGACCCTTATATTAGCAGTTTCAGAGCTAACTTATGTCACCTGTCCCTCCTGTGTGACAGAGATCCTCTTTTGTTAAGTTCATCAGCTAACTTTCTCATCAAGTGTCCTACCACCTCCTACAGGCAAGGAGAACTTGAAACTTTTTCAGCAAAGGGAACATCTTAAGCTTGCATTCTGCAAACCTTCTGTTTGAGGGGAGGTTCTGCTACTATTTTCTTTCCCTCCTTCCCTTTCCTTCTTTCTTTCCAAGCAGACTGTTTTCATTCTTTTGCCAAGCTAAAGAACATGGCTGGAACTGGCTGGGTCAATTCAGACCATGTGCTTCCATAACTCGGAAGAAGAAACTGAGGTTCCAAGTGACTACGTGTCTCTTTTGGACTAGTTTGGAGCAGGTTTCAGATCAGACCTTTTATTCCTAGACTCTGTTTCCCAGGGCATTCTGCAGGATGCTAACAGGTGTGGTGGGAAGCAGGGTTAACTCAGCTAAGTTTAGGAGATAGTGTTAAATACAAAGTTAAACAGTGTTGCATGTATCATTGTGTGCACCATCCATCCTTCCCCCTGTGAATCTGATACTATGTTGCTTTTCCCTTCCCTCTGAGTCCTCAATGGCTTTGTCAACATCTTCTCAGCTCCCCAGCTCCCACCCCAGCCCCCTGCACTGCAAGAGCCAATCTATGAAAATGAAGATTTAATTCTTAGTCCTCTAGTGCTTCCTGTGGCTTTGCTGGTTTGAACAAGAGACACCTGAGGGGGGCGCTGAGTGGGCTGCTGTGCAGGAGGCTCTGGGGAACCCGTGGGCTCTCATCCTGGAGATGTTTATGAAAATGACCCTCGTAATTATGGTTTTCCTCTGTTCTGCTTTGAAGCTCTAGAGTTCTCTTCTTATGCATGACCCAACAGAAGGTGAGTTTATTAGAAACCATTTAATTTGAAATCCCCTGCTGATTTCGCTGGGGACTCACTTTTGATCACATAAATGTAACGCTCTACTTTTTGCTTTTTAAAGTTTTTCCTTCCCGAAAGCTCTTTATCAAAGCGAGGAAACAGAAATCCACCTGAAGCCTTCCCTGACTTGGCTGGGCTTTTTGAAAGTGTGGATGGAGGGATGGAGTAAAACGGGCTGCTTAGACCTTAAAAAAATCTGGTGGTCATTCACTCACTCATTCATTCAACAGATACCTATCAAGTGACTTCCACGTGCCAGGCACCAGGTGTACAGAGACAGAAAACACAGTGGTCCCTGCTCTCAAGAGTCTGGAGGTGTTATGGGTGCTCAAATAGGGTTGGTTCAGCATGGGGGTGGGGTCAGATCTCACATCATGGTTAGGGGCCCTTTAAGAGGACAGAACTTCATCCTCATCTTTCACTGGACAAAATATATTTGGCCAAGACTGTAAAAGGGTTTGGTGCCCAGCAAACACTTTTTAACCAACACTTGCAGAACATTTTACTTTGGTGCTTCTACAGGCAAACGTTTTATGTAAACGTAATTTACATTCAGAAAAGCACACAGATGTGAGTGCACAGCCTGCTGAACCTCCTACAACGTGAACTCACCGCCATAGCTAGAGTTCAGACCAAGAAAGGGAACGTCACTAACAGACCGGGGCCCCCACCCCTGACCTCTGGGGGTCACACATATACCCGCCATCCTGCTTTTATTTTTCCAGATCCTTCTACCACGGTTTGATCAGTTTCTGCATTTTACATAAACTGAAGGGACTTTTGGCTCACCGCTGTGTCTGCGAAACCCATTCGTATTACTACTGCACAGAGCTGTCGTCTGCTCACTCAGTGCTGTGTGACAGCCCATCCTGTGAACGTATCTGGCCCTCGGTGCCCATGGCATTCCGATGGACATCTGGGTGGTTTCCAGCGTGAGAGCTGTTACCACCATCCTCCAACAGGTCTTTCGGTGTCACGTGTACTACACCCTCCTATTGGGTAGAATTTCTGGGTGACAGGAAGTGCCCATGCTCAGCTTCGGCAGACACTGTAAAGTGGTCCTTCCTATTGACGCCCCCACAAGCGGTACGGGAGCGTTCCAGCCCATCCCCACTCCCACGAATCGCTGGCACTGCCTGCCCGTTTGCGTTTTAGACCTTCGGGTAGCTATGCGGAGGTATCACGTGACGGATTATCATTTCCATTGGCAGAGGTCATCAAGTTAAAATGAGCTATACTCAATCAGGGTGGTGTGGTGTCCTTATAAGAAACAGAGAGAGAAACAGATGCAGAGAGGAGATGGAGGCAGACGCTGAAGTTAGCTGCTGCAAAGGAAGGAAGGAACACGTGGGGCCCCCAGAGGGGCTGGAAGAGACAAGGAAGCATCATCCCTTAGACACTTGAGAGGGAGTGCAGTCTGGCCAACACCTTGACCGTGGACTTCTAGCCTCCAGAATAATGAAAGAATAAATTTCTGTTTAAACCCCCCAGTCTGTGGTTCTTTATTACAGCAGTTCTAGGAAGCTTATACAAGATCTGTTTGCTTTGTCTCAAAGAAACACACAAGAGTCACCTGATTCCCAAGCACCCTAGGCTGTTGTCTTGGGCCAAAATTATTACTTGGGCCATTTGCCAGATGTGGACAAATTTCCAGATAATCATGAAATCACAGAAAGTAAGTGATTTTGCTCAATTCAGACAGCAAGGCGGTAAGAAACACCTCAGGCAGAAACAACGCTCGTGGGTCTGTGGTTCTGGCTCCTCTCCCACCCACGGGACCCACCAGGAGACAGTCAGTCTCTTACAGGACTCGCTCTGAGACAAGACAGCCTTGCAGGGCATGCGAGCAGAAAGCTGAGCAGAAAGCCCAGAAAGCTGAGCAGAAAGCCGGGAGTTAACAGACACTGAACAAAGACACTCTGGCCACGCCCAGCCCTCTGTAGTTAAAGTAGTGAAGTTACTGAAGACTCTCCAGCAGCCGGTCTCTTCCGGTAAGAAGAAAAGTCTTTTCTTGAGCTGTATAAAGGAAGAAAAATATATAGGGTCCAAGATTTTGGTCTTAAAATTACCGCTGAACAAAATGGAGCATAACTCGATGCTTAGAAAAGGCAGAGGGAGATGTGAAGGGGTGGGCGGGGGGGAGGGGCAGCACTGCAGAGCCTGCCTGGGGGGTCCGGAGCCCCGCAGACTTTCTATCAGGTACTGAAAAATAACTACTCTCTGAATAGAAGTCAGATCTGCTGACCAGCGTGTTGGCATGGAGATTTTAATTTTTTTTTTTTTTTTAAAAACAAATCATGAGCCTGCCTCTTTCTACCAGTCCGGCTGGCTGGATGCTTCAGCGCACGAGATGATGTCTCATTTGCTTACTGAGAAGGGTGAGAAGGCTCGGATGGCCGAGCGATTCTGCCCAGTTGCACGTGCGCCAGAGCCTGAAGGAACGCTCGGCTAATGGGCTGCAGGAAGGGCAAGGAGCTCTGTGCAATTCAGACTTAAAACAAGGCAAGCCCACGTGGACGGGCACAGGCTGCATCTTTTCATTTTTCACTCTTTTGCAGGCTCCAAGAAAGAGCATGCGCTGCCAAACACATCCAGCGAGGAATGCAGAGCTCACAGCCTCCTTCTCTGCTCCCTCCCCAACCCGCAACCCGCACCCCCCAACCCCATTTAAGAAGTGGACAGAACTAACTCTTTGGGGGCAGTGCCCAGTACTACTTTCCTGTCTGCTGTCATGCTGTGTAATTCTCCCTTGGTCCCCTCCAGGCCCATCTCTGCCCTTCCCTGCCTCCTGTCGTGCTCCAAGTGCGTCACCCTTTCAGATCCAGCCACCTGGGACCCCAGGTTGGAAGCTCTGGCCACAGAGCCCAGGGTGGGATGAGAGGGACTGTGTTCCTCCCCTGGGTCTTGCAGGGCCAGCAGAGTTTCGGACAGTGCCCCTGTCCCCTCCCACTTCAGCTTCTGCCGGGCAGCAGATCACACTGGCTTCCGGCAGCATTGTTTTCCCTTTGAATCTTGTCATGGGCTGAACTGTATATGCCCCCCCCCCCCAAATCAGTCTACTGGAGTCCTAACCCACCACCTGGTACACGCTGGAATGTGACTACACCTGGAGGTAGGGTCTTTAAAGAGAGTTCATTAGGGTGAGCCTCGATCCAGTACGACTGGCGTCCTTACGAAAAGAGGCAAGTGGCACGGACAGGTGCAACGGATGTCTACGTGAAGACACAGGCAGAAAACGGCCACCTTACAAGAGACGCAGAGAGGCCTCTGATAAAACCAACCCTGTGGACGCCTTGATCTTGGCCTTCCAGCCACCAGCACTGGAAGAAAGTTAATTTTTGCGGTGTAAGCCGTCCAGTCCATGGCGCTTGGACCTGGCGGCCTCAAGAAGCTAACAGATGGCTCTCGGCCCAGTGCCGGCAACAGCTGGCTGCCTCTGCTCGTCTCCAGTGCCTCGGCGTCCATGCCTTCCATGCTGTCCACTCACCTCGGCAACCGTCCCTTAGTTAAAACACCTCGAACTACCTGATGAGATCTACTTCCTGATGGAAACCTGACTATGATGTGTCTGTTCCCGAGTCCCCTGGACAGTCCCACAAAATCAGGAAGGTTATGCTTATTTCACAGCTAAGGAAACGGAGGCGCAGAGAGGTCACACGGCTAGGGAGTGGCAGAGCTGGGAGTTTGATCCAGGTCATTCCGACTCCGGTGGCTGAATGGACGAGTCGTCTCGCAGAATCAGAGGCCGTGGCGGGGAAAGGACCCTTAGCTATCATCGAAGGCCGTCTCTCCTACGGCAGTTGTTACGGATGGGGAAACCAAGGCTCCCGAAAGTGAGCTCGCTGGCCTAAGGTTCGGAAGCCTATACAGGGGCAGAATCAGGACCTGAATGCGAGTGTCTCGACTCCGCTTCTGGTCCTTCTTGCTGCTTCCCCGACTGTCTTGAGAACGGTCACAAGAAAACAATCATCACCTCTCAAGTTCCGCTCTTGGATTACCTGGGGGCCGAGCGTCAGGATCGAGAGTAAAGGTCCTAGCGTTACTCCACACGTCAGCTCCACGCTTACTAGCTGCGCGACCCTGGGCGAGTGACTTCATTACGGCTCCTTCTTGGTTCAGTGTACGCTTTTGGAACATGGGTATTAATGACTCACTGGACTGTTGTGAGAATGAAATAAATCTGAGCACGCAGCACAGCGATTGACACATAGGGACGATCTTAACCAAACAATAAGCTATTGTTATTACCTGGCGTAGGTAATATTTTCAAAGCCAACCTAGGTTCTTCCTACTGACCTGCAGACTTTGATTTCACTGCTCAGAAGCTGAGCAGGAACAATAAACAGTGACACTGGTCACTAGCCATGATGGCCGCGGACCACGACTCCGTAACTTCCACGTCCCACACAGTGTGCCAGGCCCATCCGTCACTTCCACTCCTTATAAAAAATCCCAGAAATGCTGAGTAAGCAACTAAGAATAAGTAAGAACCTAGATTCAAACCCAGTGTCCTCTGGCCCTCAAGCCCATGCATCTTCCGATACCACTGTTGAGGAGATGAAGTAGAAAGAGCCTAGTAGTACAGGAGACCGGCTGCAAAAAAGTACCACGCAACCCAGACGTCACCCGTGACTTCAAGATGGACAGTTACTGCTAATGCTTTTGTGCTGCCAGACCATGAGCTGCTGGAGGACAGCTGTGTCTCCCATGGACTCTGGACCCATGGCTTCCAATTTGGTCTGTGGACATGGCGGGTCTGCTCCAGACAAGCATTAAGACCTGCACCGGAGCTGAAGTGGGGTGCATTCTGGAGCTGGGCGTCACAAGCACAGTGCCTGTAGAGGAGGGACGGCAGGTGGCCTGTCTAGTAGTGTCGATCCCTGTAACACTGCAGCCAACCTCGAGGGAGCATTTTAATAGGACAAACAGGCAGTTCTGTCTGCTTAGCTCCCGGCACGACCACACTTCTGGAGAAGGCGTTGGCAGTGTGGCATTGTAAAGACTCGAAAGCCTGATGTGCTGCTTAATTCTGGAGCCATTATTTGTTTTCCGGGTAACCTGGGGCCCACTGGGAATCTCTGTAAACGTCTCTTTCATTGTAGGTGAAATGGTTACGGTAAAGGAACGTTTATTTTTTCCTTCAATACCTGTTGAGCGTCTCCTCTGCGCCAGAGTGCATTCTGAAAACAGAAGCCCTTGTTCTTATGGGGCCTACTTGCTCAGAGAAGAGGGAAGACGATAAACAAGGTGAGTAGGTTAAACGTGCAGTGTGTTCTATGACGGTCAAGGTAAAGCAGGGAAGGGTGGTAAAGAGTGCTCAGGCAGGGGACCTACTGAAATTTTAAGTGGGTGCTTGGCAAAGAGGTTTCTGAGAAGGTGATACTGAAGCAAAGACCAGCAGGAGGCCCGGGAGCAGAGGGTGAGCACGCTGGTGCAGGGGAAGAACTCTATAAGTGCAAAGGCCCTGAGCCAGCTGATACATTGCAAGAATGGCAAGGAGTGCCTGCCTCCCGGGCTGCTGTGAAAGTAAAGCAAAATATCACATTCATAACAAGTGCTCCAGGTGCTCGATAAATGTTGGCCAGGGCTATTAACGTTATTCTCGCGGGTCCTCAAAGGTGTCTGTTTACTAGAAAGCAACTCCATGAGAATCTTCTGGGGTCTGTACCTTCACTAACTAACGAGCCTGTCTGCTCTCTGCCAGCCTGATGTGGGCAAACCCACAGGCTGTCCTGTTCACGGGAGAGGACCTCTTATAAATCGGATGAGCGGGGACTATACCACCGAGGTGTTACAAGGAGCCATAAGGGGCCAGAGAGAGGGGTAGTGAGATGATGCAAATATTTCTCTAAGAAATACCGAAGAGATAATAAAGGCTACTCAGCGTCCCTTTTGTCCCAGTTACCCAAGTCAGAGCTGGAACACAGAATTAGGGATGTGTCACTCAAAGGCCCACAACCATATGAATGTTTGGAGAGAGGATCAAAGGTTTGGGAGGGGATACTTAGTGTGCATGCCAAACAAAGCAAAACAGCTTATTGAGATGCAAAGTAGATCCTACAAAATTATGATTGATCAAGGACCGATAAGTAGAAATTGTACAATAGTCCTAATTACTACACTGTAATATAAAAAGGTCCTTGGTGTTCTCAGCCGGGTGCTTGTCTTGACCACTGTATCACGGAACAAGATCCAAACGACACATCATCCTGTCATGGCCCAGGAAGCTCTTGCCGAACCCCCCAGGTGCGTCTCAAGGTACTCATGCCCCCACCCCTCCAGTTAGTTCTGGAAAAAGAGCAGGCTAATGCCCACATCCTGGCTGTTGTGTTCTTGATTCCGGGCTAGGCATATGACTGGGTCCAATTTACCCTTCGGGTCTCTGCTAAAATGTCACCTCCTAAGACAGGTCTGCCCCTGATATCAGCAGAGAATCCTGGCTAATTACTTAAGGGTGTGATCACAACATGTAACTCCTTTTCTTTCCTTCCCTCCTTCTCTTCCTCCTCCCCTCTCTCTCTCCCTCCCTCCCTCCCTCCCTTACAGGTGAGGAGTGAAGATTTCTACCGATCACATCCATAAAGCACTACAGGGTTAGGAGGGAAGGAGATCTTTCAAGACAGAAAGATCTGTGTTCTAATCTTGGCTTCGCTACCGATTAACAGCGAGATTCTGAATACTTCATGAAGTCCTTACAAAGGATGTGCAGGAATGAAATGAAATAAGGTATGAAATTTCATGTACGTAGCATAGGGCTTGGTACAGAGATTGCTCAATGGATGTTAGTTGGCCATATCGACACAATACTGGACCCTTAAAACATGTGAATTCCATTATTGCTCTCTGTGAAGATGGACAGTCCCTACTGACCAGTCTATGGTTACGTTAACCCATGAGGTTAAACGAAGACCAGTAAAAACATCACAGTGTAAATAATCCCTGGGGACATCAGTAACTTCAATTGGAATGAACTGCCATTACTCTTGCATATATATTTCCCTTGCCTTATCCAAACACAGACGCTCCTCGATTTAGGATGGGGTTACATCCTGATAAACCCATCGTAAGTTGAAGATGTCGTTAAGTCGAAAACACATGGAAAGCACCTAACCTACCAAACATCACAGCTTAGCCCTGCCGACCTTAAATGTTTCAGAACACATACATGAGCCTACAGTTGGGCAAGATCATCACAATACAATGGAGAACAGCAGTCCTCAACCTTTGTGGTACCAGTGGCTGGTGCTCCTATGAGAATCTAATGCCTGATGATCTGAGGCAGAGCTGAAGCGGTGATGCTAGTGCTGGGGAGCGGCTGCAGATACAGATGAAGCTTCGCTCCTCGCCCACTGCTCACCAGTCACCTCCTGCTGTGTGGCTGGGTTCCTAACAGGCCACGAACCAGTACTGGTGCACAGCCTGGGGATTAGGGACCCCTGCTCTAGATCACTGGGTTTTTAAGTTGTATTTACAACAGTGTATTTAATCCTCACGACAGTCTATTAAAAATATGTTATTATTCCTATTTTCCAGATGTGGAAGCTAAGCGGCACAGGCAAGATTCTACCTAAGCCAGGTCTGCTGGGTTCCCCAGACCACACACTTTCTGCCCAGCTGCAGACTTGCGGCTGGCAAACTTTTTCCTACAGAGATCGACGGTATACAGTTTTGGCTGTGTGAGTCACAAGGTCTGTCGCAACTACTTGACTTCTGTCACTGAAGCCCCAAATAAAGCAAAACTGAATGGCGTGTCTTTGTGTCCAACTTTATTAGTGGACACTGAGATTTGAATTTCATGTCATTTTTATGTGCCACAAAATATACCTGCCTTTGGATTTTTTCTCAATTATTTAGAAATGGGAAAACACAAAAGCAGGTGTGGTCAGATGTGGCATGCATCCACCCCTGCTGTAAACAGTTAAACATTCAGAAGATATTAAATCGCCTTTGAATGAGATTAGGAAGTAAACGTTTCCTCAGTATATTTGCATGGCCGCTCCAGGGTGATCCTAGGTGTGTTGAAGACAAGGACCATGGTTTTGACTTCTTTTGCTGCCTCTGTTAAAGCATCAAGATGAGCCTGTGTGTGTGCCATGCCGGGGATACAGTCCGTGCTGACCACGTGTGCCCGAGAAGCAAAGCTCGCCTTGTGAATTAGCAAGGGGCTGAGGTAAGCGATTTCTCTTTGAGAATTGTCTGAGCTGAGATCCCCTTAGCTGGAGATGTCCCATAGAGCTCTGCTAACCAGTTCAGGGTCCTCTGTGCCTTTCTGCTTCAACCACGCCTGACCTGCTGCAGTGAAATATCCAAGACGCTCTAAAAGGAGATCCAGCGATTGAAGGGTCAGAAGGGGAGGTGGCTGGAGGAAGAATAAAGGTGGATGATAGGAACAACACTCAGGGAGACAGAAAGCCTGAGAGCTTGTCTCTCTCTGTCACTGCCTTTTTTTTTTTTTTTTTTTTTTTTGCTGGGTTTTGCTAGCCTAGGGAACGTTTAGGGTAATAGGGCTTAACTCTAGGACAATAGAGTTCTGAATAAATCACTGGAGGTGCGTTCCAGCGAGAACTTTCTCCAGCTGGGCACATCTGCAGAATAATCTCTTCCAGTTGTGCCTGGATCTTTTTTTTTTTTTAAAGATTTTATTTAACTTTATCAAAGTATAATTGATGCATATAATTATATATATTTAGGGGTACAATGTGATGTTTTGAGATACACACACACACACACACACACACATACACTGTAAAACAATTACCAAGATCAAGATAATTAACACATCTATCACCTCAGAGAGTTAACACAGGTAACTGCAAAGAAACTGAAATCAGCACCTTGGAAGAAATATCTGCCCATATCCATTGCTTCTCTAGTGTTAATAGCTAAGATATAGTACAAGTCCTTTGACTGATGAAAAGGATAAAGAAAACGTGGGGTGTGTGTGTATGTGTATATATATATATATATATATATATATATACATACATACATATATACACACATACACACATACATATCTATACACATACATACACTCATACATATATATACCTACATATATACACACAATGAAATATATACAATGAAATAGTAAGTCAGCCATAAAAAAAGAAATTCTTCTATTTGTGACAACAAAGATGAATCTGGAGAGCATTACCTTAGGTCCTCCTTTACAACAGTCTGATGCCAGGATTCTGGTCTTACTCAAGCATCCCTGCAGCCTACCGTGGGGTCTGATATTAAGCACAACTAACACTCAACATATCTTTGCTGAATGAATGTACACAAATTCAAAGAGCAATGGAGTGCCTGAGTCTGCTGATGGTTAGACTAACAGGATATAGGGGATAAAGAGAAAAAGAAGGTACAAAGAAAGGTACTAAGGCACAAATGGGTGTCCACAATGTCGATTTTGGAAAATACAAGGGAGAATTACTATCCAGTAGATAGGACATACAGTAATTACCTGCATGGTTCCAGATACTTATAGAGGCATCTCATATCAGAGGTTCTAATTGGTTTGAGATGAGCCATGGACATCATGGTTTTTAAAATCTCCGCCAGTTGCGACATGCAGCCATGATTCTGAAGTACTGTTCTAAAGTAAGATTTTTGACTAATCATGTAAACCTTAAAAAGGATGTAGTGTGACATGAGATAAAACATGAAAAGTATTTGGCACAAAGTAATGATCGAGGAGATGTTAACTGGTGATATTAACACAATACAGAGCCCTCAATACACGGATGGTAGCGGGTCAGGAGGTGGTGCCCAGCTGTCTAGTCCTGGGTACTGGAGAAGGGCTGGACAAATCCCTCTGAGCAGATCTCGGCAACCGCTCTTCCCATCTCAAGCACTGAAGCCCCAAGAAGAAACCGGAAGGTACACTTAAGCACCGGGCTGTCATTTACTGGCTCTGCTAACTTCTGAATTCAATTAGCCTCTTTGGGCCTCTTTCAACTCCTCCGTAAAGTGGGGATGACGTGAGCTAATGCACATGAACACACAAGTCACATCTAAGAGATGGGTACTGTGACCTTGAAAGACCTCTGGAAAATCAGATGCTTCTCCTCATCATAAATATGTCTTCAAGGAAACCGTGTACCGAATGAATGCCAGATTATTTTCCTTATAGCAGGAAGATGTAGGATCCTATCCCCCGCGCCTGCCCTTCTACAGCAAACTGTACTGCACAGCCATCTGTGTGGCTGGATTGTAGCTCCTGTTGGCTCTAGCTGTGCTAAGACCTGAGTGAGTGACAGAGGAATCACTGACTTTGCATGGGTCAGCAGAGGGGGTCAGCAACATGTTCAGGAAATGGCCACCCCTTGCTCCCACTAACCGGCCAGGTCAACTTGGTTATTAATCCCAGTGCTGAAATGCCAGTGCCAGGTAGTTACACATAGCAAGGAAAGGGCTCTGCTTCCCTTGGCCATGGGTCTGTCCTTCGTGGCTTCAAAGACCTTGGATGGACCTTTAAGTCAGAGATCATCTACTTATATTAAAAAAGGCTGAACTTAGGTTCTGTGTTAGGAGGCTCGGGTTGCTGTAACAAAATACAATAGACTGGATCCAGGCGCTATAGGGCTGCTTTCTCATGAGGGCGCTCTTTGTCACTGTACGCTCACATGACAGAGAATGTGCCAACACTCTGGGGTCTCTTATAAGGGTGCTCGTCCACCAAGCGGGCCCCACCCTCTTCATGTCATCTAAACCTAAACCTAACTGCCTCCAAAAGGCCACGTTTCCAAATACCATCACATTGGGGATTGAGGCTTTCACCTATAAATTTGGGGGAAGGGGCACACTTCAGTCCATAGCAGATTTCCTAGGAAGAGGCTACTCTGCAAAATACTGATTCTTCTACAATTTATAGACTGCGCTTCCTACACAATAAAACAAATAAGCAACATGACACACATGCATTTAATTTTAAAGTTTACCTTTAAATGTTAGCTTTAAAATAAGTTTTAAATTTTAATTCAATCAATTAAAATGTACTGGCTATTTAATTTAATTAATGTGGAATAAGTAAATATTGCTTTGAAATTTATCTGACCTGACACATTTAGCATTTTTCTAATCTATAAAATTTCACATATCACTAAGGTTTGTATACCAGTACCTTAGATTCTTAGACTCCATTGTGTATAAATACTTGAATAAGCAAACAAACATGAATATAAAGGATATTTATGTACAGTGTTGTTTACAAGTGGGCAGGAAAGAACCTAGGAACAACTCAAATAACAATAATAGGAACAAAAATTAATCATGGTACATTAAGCAAATGGAAAAAACTATCCAGTTCTTAAAAAGAAGAAAATACAATGTTATGTACCAATGAAGAAAGATACCGATATTTCATTCCTAATAGAGCATGTAACAATTAAAAAGATGTGTACATAGAGAGAAACAGATGATTATACATGTGGAAAGAAGAAAGTCAAGAATATACTGCAAACTGCTAAGTGTTGAACTTGAACATGATGAGGAGACAGAATTTCACATGTTGCTATATTTCAGTAGAATGCTGGTAAATGTTTAATAGCTGGATCCCCAGGAAGAAAGAAAGGAAAACCCTGATGTGTAGTGTGTGCCGATTCCCATGGTGTAAATACTCCCACCACGGCAGATTTCAAGCTACTAATGCAATGTTGCTGAACGGAGAGGGGGTGGGGCGGGGGCAGGAGCACACCATCACCCACACAGGACTGCCACATACACGGATATGGCAGATGTAAAATTCCTAAGAGCACAGATAACAGTAACACGATTAGGAAGCAATGACTTTTGAGTATCACCTTTGTTTTTACAACCCTTTAGTGATAAATTTATATAATTTGGTTTTTAATAGTTGTTACATTTAACAACCAGATCTTACAGATCCTGAAAATTCACACCAGGCTCTCGCAAGATAGGGCTCCAGTATATCATGGCATTCCTATGTGATTTGTCCTTTTAAACAAATGCAGATATGAATTGTCAACATTTTTAAAGATGTAGTTTTAAAAACAAACCTCTTCTTTGGCTGTACTCTAGCACTCATATTATAACACCTGGCAAAGTCAATAGTGGAATTTTTAAAGCTACTGAAACACGCTTTCTGAAGAACCTACTGTGTGCCAGGTCCTGCGAAAAGAGCTACAGTTTATTAAGTGCCTGCTATGTGCCAGCTTATGGACTGCTTATACATATATATTAATCTCCACTTCTCCCCGACACACTCTAAGGCAGGTATCAGGCCATGGGGCTTTTCGACATTGCTCATTGAGCTCTCGAACATCGAGGTACTGTAAGCTCTGTTGATGAAGGGTGAATGTCATACGCCTTGGGGAGGAAGTTTCCAGTTGCACGTACAATGAGGAATGGCTGATGACGTGCTGAAAAAATAAGGGGGCTCAGTGTGGGAGGAGCAACTGGTAGTACGTAATTGACAAAAGTGGTCGAGTGTTGGTGACACGTGTGTTCAGCTGTTAAAGACAATGGCGCTGGTAATTCTGTACAGCTCTGTGGTATCTGAACCCCCTTTACCTTCTCTGCGATCTTGTGACATTACAGTGAAGGCATTTATGATAGGCTGAATGTTTGAGTCCCCCCAAAATTCACATGATGAAGCCTAATCTCCAGTGTGATGCTGTTTGGATGTTGGCCTTGGGAAGGTGATTAGGTTATGACGGTGGGGCCCTCTTGAATCAGATTAGTATCCTTACAAAAGAGGTCCCAGGGGGCTTCCTGGCCTTTTCTACCACGTGAGGACACAGTAAAAGATGGCCACTCATCAACCAGGAAGTAGGGTCCTCGCTAGACACTGAATCTGTTGACAACTTGACCTTGGACTTCCCAGCCTCCAGACCTATGAGGAATAAATTTCTGTTGTTTATAAGTGACCCCGTCTGTCACAGCAGCCTGAATGGACTAAAAATAGCATTAATACACTCTATTCATAGGAGAGGACATGGAGGCTCGGGGAGGCGCCTTGACTACAGTAAGTTCAAGATGCATAAGCAGTTAAGTGACAAACTCGGGAGAAGCAACCAGCACTCTCTTTTCCCGTTTGACAGATGAAGCCGTTCAAGTTCACCTGGACAACTACAGGTGAGGCCCACCTCAGCGGAAAAGTTTTGTTTCGGCTTCTGGTTTCTTTTTGTTTTCCAACTATTCGGCATGCAGGAGCCTTATGAATTGCTTAGCAAAGAAGGAGAAAACTGTGAGACTTTGTTGAGAAAACTGTGAGACTTTGTTGTCAGAACAGCCCAGGAAACAGAAAGAATCATTTATAAGAAAAAGAGTTGAGGTGAAAAGGTCTCTTGGAGTGAGAAGAGAAGCAAGGAAGTGCTTAAGGTCCGATTCTAGAAGCCTTACATTAAATAATTCTCTCCTGTGAGGTCATGCCTGGGTAAAAAAAAAAAAAAAATGATAGAGAAACTCTTGGAACA
The DNA here is from genome assembly GCA_004027375.1 of Macroglossus sobrinus. NCBI lineage: Eukaryota > Metazoa > Chordata > Mammalia > Chiroptera > Pteropodidae > Macroglossus > Macroglossus sobrinus. The sequence continues at coordinate 7,512 of PVKZ01005009.1, read as the reverse complement.
CTGGCTTCTGCTCAGGAGGCCGGGTGATAGGAAAACTTCCCATTTTTTCAGGATGCAGCTAAGAAAGCTCTTTAGCAGCTCAGCTTAATCAGAGGCCCCCCCACCAAGTATGACAAGCAGGGGGGCTCTTGCGTAGCTGCTTTGCTGGGGTACTTCAGAGAACCCGGTGTCCCTGGCGGTAATGGGGTGGGTTAGTGTCGGGGCCTGCTGAGGGGTTCTTTTGTATAGCATTTGACCAGGCTGCAGCCACAGCGTTCAAATGAAAAGCTGGCTCAGGGACAAGATAGAAATGCAGACAATAAAAAAAAAGAAAGAGGAGGTTGGGTGAGGATGGTTTCTCTTCAGGGCCAGGAGAGAAACTGTGTATTGTTTAAAATCCTCCCAGCTAACTGGATAAAGCTGAATTGCCTCAAGCATTCAGACCTTAGCCCTACCTGGCTCCCAGCCTCGCTGCTCACCCTGCATGCACCTCTTGATCTCACGCTCCCTACGGCTGTGCCAGGAGGGGTAGCTACCATTTGCTGAATGCTTACTCTTTGCCAGGCATTTCCCAGCAATCCCGTGAGTCTGTACTGATGTTCCCATTTTATAAAGGAGGAAAGTCAAATAAAAAAATGGAGTCCACTGTAGTAGTAAGGCATGGAGCCAGAGCCTGAGCTATCTACCACTCCCCACATCCTGGGCATATGCTCCATAAGTCGCACCTTTGATTATACCGAAAGCCGAACACTGTGTTCTGTTCTCTGATGTGTCAAAAGTTCCCACATCTCCCAGCCTGAGCCTGGGGACTTGCTGCTCTGCTGGCCTGGAATGTCCATCCTCTCCCCTCCCCTGCGCCCAGTGGCCTGGCTCTGACACCTTCAGCAGGCCTCCACGCCAGCCGTCCGTCGTATGGACGTACCCCGCCATCATAGCACTGACCACAGTGCATTTCCTGTCCTGGATTTCCTGATCATTGAGTCTACAGTGGACCCCCTGGGGGCAATGGTGGTGCAAACAGAGACCAATCTTATTTATTAATTTCTACTCGTAGTTCAGAACCCGATGCCAGGTGGCTGGTGAATGCTGAGGGCTTGCTTACTGAATGGGCACAATGTGAGACCTGGGGATATGGGATGTTTCCCACCGGCAGCTTTTCAAGTTCCCTTCCATGCCCACAAGGGCGGGAGTAAAGGAAACTGGAAGTCACTTATTCGTTCAATAGTTATTTATTGAGAGCTTTCCATATCCTGGATGGGGACACAGGCGTAAACAACAAGATCCAGGGATGGGGGTTTCCTGCTGCTTTCGTTAACAAGTTATTGCAGCAGCCTAAACATATGCGTTTATTACTATACGGTTGTTCAGGACAGAAGTGTAGGGGCAGGGTTCTCTGCTTTGGGTCTCACAAGGCCAAAGTCAAGGTGTTGGTCGGACTGAATCTTATCTGGAGGGAAATCAACTCTCATGTTCATCAGGTCATTGGAAAAATTCTGCTCGCTATGGTTATAGGACTGAGGTCCTTTCTCTTTTTCTGCTGGCTCTTAGCTGGGAGCCTCTGGGCTCCCAAAGGCCACCTGCATTCCTTGTCACTTTGTCCTCTCCATCGTCAAACCAGCAAAGGCATAGCAAATCCTTCTAATGCTTCAAATTTCTCTGACTCCCCTTCTGTACCATCTGTTCTGTTCCCAAGTGGAGGAAGTTCTCGGCTTTTGAGGGCTCCTGCGATGAGACTGGGCCCATCGGATAATCCAGGATAATCCCCCTATTTTGGGGTCTGTAATTACAGCTGCCAAGTCCCTTCTGCCATGTAACATAACATAATCTCGAGTTCCAGATGTTAGGGCGTGGACATCTTTGAGGGGCTATTCTGCCTACCACAAGAGGCAGTAGATAAATAACCAAAAACATGCATTTTTGTAGCACTGATCGAAAGGGCAGTGAAGAAAAATAAACTGGAGTGAGGAGGTCTAGAGGATAAGATAGTCAGGGAAGCCCGCTGTGAGGAGATGGCATCCAGACTGGGGACAGAGGAAGGGATGGGCTGAGGAGGGGGCAGCTGGTGGAGGAACAGTCCCGGCAGAAGGGGCTTGGGCCGGGGGTGGAGTGTGCCTGGTGACAGTCAGGAAGAGGCCAGCCTGCCTGGGAGCGTGCAGGGGAGAGCAGGGGCCATCTGTCTCCGTCTGGAGAGTTAGCCAAGGCCACTCAGAACGAAGCTCTGCCCAAGACGCTGCATTTTGTAATGATTTGCTCTGGGCTAGTGGTGATCTTTACGAAGCCTCGAGAGAACGCAGGACAGGAGCAGAGGCATGGCTCTAAAGCGTGTTAATGTGGGCCAGAGCGCTCACGGACGTTAGCGCTAAATCTAAATACGTGGAGAATCTGATTGGAGCGTTACAGACTGTAGGTGAGGCGGGGCAGAGTCTGTGGGGTCAGGAACAGCCCAGAGGTGGGCTGAGCACGTGAAGGATGGTGCAGGCCTATTTGACATCTCCGATCAGGGGTCGTGGGACATGATCATGTGAGAAGAACATGAACATCCAGGTCCATTCTTACTCGGTGACCTTTGCACTTGCTGTTTTCTCTGTCGGAAATATTATTCTAGATCTCAGCATGGCTGCCAACTTCCTTTCCTTCAAGTGTTTAGCTCAAATGGTGCCTTTCCAGAGGACCCTTCCCTAAAGAATGGCTCTTCCTAGGAGTCCAATTCCCTTCCATGCTTCCTGGCACAATGCAGCTCAAACTCAGGGGCGCTGACATTTTGGGCTGGGTAAATCTGTGTTGTAGGGGACTGTCCTGTGCACTGTAGGATGTTTGGCAGCATCCCTGGCCTCTACCCACTAGACGCCAGGAGCAGCCGCTCGTTGTGCCAACCAAAAATGGCTCTGTACTTCGCCAATGCCCCTGGGGGCACCGAATTTCCCACCAACTCCTGCTGATAAGTGCTGTTCTATGTTACAGTCTTCAAAACACGATCTTTCAAAACTACTTATTTCATTCAACAACAAATACTTATCCAGGGCTTGATATGTGCCACGCAGGATTCTAGGCATAAGAGATAATGCAAGGAAACTAATTGGAAACTACAACTCCCGAGGAACTTATATCCTCATGAACAGAGACAGAAAATTAAAGAGAAAGCGAGCAAAACTACCATAGGTCAGACGGCGGTTAACGTGGCGGGGAATAAGGCAGGGAAGAGGGTAGGGTGAGGCCGTCGTTAGAGACGGAGCACTTGCAAGGTTCCATGGGTGTGCTAAGGGACGGCAGGGAAGGCAGAATGGCTGGAGCTGAGTGAGTGTTGGGAGCATGAGGAGGAAAAGGCACCAACGGAGTGCCGGGAAGGACCCCAGGGGACTAGAAAGGTGCCTGGCAGGTCACACACACTAGATGCATGATGAATATCCATAATGAGCAATGGGCAAATGGACGGTCAGCACTGGAGAGCGAGCGCTCAGCCCCAGGAGTCCTCGATGGACGACAGACAGCGGAGTTACTACAAAGAGATGCTGAGGGGCTGGCTACATCTGCCCTTCCCACGTGTGAACCATGAATATAAAGGCAAAGTACTCACAGCTGGCATTTATCTATCCAGACAGTGTCCTAAATAACTTTACAAATAGCATCTCATTTTTCTCATCAAAGCCACCCTGTGAAATGGGAACACTTCTTGGGCTGATGTGGTAGAGAAAGAATGTGAGTTTCCCAGAATTACGAGGCTGGTACGAGATGGAGCCAGGACTTGAACGCGGAACTGCTCCTCTCCAGAATATAAGTCTTTTCACAGGAAAAATGATGTAGGAGCTCCAGGAGCAGAGAGTGACCGACTGCTAAGAAGTCAGATGTCTTGCAGTCCCTTAGTCTACCTTTTAAACAACACTAACTACACGTCCAACCTTGCCTGATTACATTAGGTTTACATTATCACCTCATTTGCCTCTCACAACAATCCTCTGTGAGTTAGATACTGTGACCGTCCTCATCTCATATATATGAATCAACTGAAGTTCAGAGAATCAGTAATGTGCAGGAGACCAGGGGTGGAAAGACCTTGGGGGAGAAGACCAGGGCTTGCTGTTTGCTTTCTTTAACACAGGTTGCTAAGGGGTTATCAGGTGGAAGAGTGGGTACATGTAGTTTGTGCGAACTTGCAAGGTGGAGCTCAGGCCGAAGGAGAGTCGGGTTCAGGATATGAAGTGGACGAGCTTTTGGAAATGCCACTGACCCTAGATAAAGCTTAAGTGGAGAGAGGCTGCTGGATGGAAGCCACGTAGACTCCGGCTGGCAGAATGCTCTGAGCAAGGAGTCCTCTTATATTCGGTGACACCAGCCTCGAGGGGCACCTGAGCCTATCATGGCTTTGCATGGCCGTCAGCATGTTGAAAATCTGTAACGCCTTGCACTTACGACTCTCCAAGGAGACAGTACCCCTTCCCGGGACGGTCAAGCAGCACAGTGAAGAATGTTCCCGTATCCCGCATGGGTCGCACTGAACAGCTGTGCTTTATAAAGGTACATAACTGTTATTAACTATCTGCGCCTGAAACTAACACTGCTTACAGGAGAAAACCAGGTGCTTTTGCTGTGTGGTCTTCACTTGGAGTACAAATCACAGGAAGATGATCCTTCCTGTTCTCCGGTCCTTTACAAAGAGATTTTCACTCATTTGGAAAATAAACTTCTCACAGATGTCAAATGCCACTCGCGGAAAGGGATTGCCAGGACCCCACAGGTACCAATCCGCACTTGTATCTGTCACATGGGAGACTGTTCTATCCTGAACACAGGCAGAGAAGCATCTGACTGCTTCATAAGGTCTTCTATGCTTGCCAAGCCTGAGCAATTACATGTTGAAGTCAATATTATTTTATAGTAAATTAATTTCCTTTTATTTCTTCTTTCAATTCTAGTCAGGGCACTCTATCGATTTTTTTGGTTGTTGTTGAAATTTTACTTGTAGACAGTATAACATAGGGAATCTTCGATTTTTATTACAGGCATTCAAAACATGTGTTACAAAAACGGGGCCACGGTCACTGGCTGAATGAACAGAAGGCCTTTTCATTATTTTTTTTGTGGATGATCCTAAGTTGAGAACTAAAATGAGGTCAAATAAAATGACAAAGATGGGCCTAAATCAGATAAAACTCACCAGAGATAAATATAAAGTCTGTGCGTTAGGCTCACTAAACCTACTACAGAAGTACAGAATGGGAACCTTTGGCTGAAAAGTCACTCGAAGAGCTTTCCAGTTGGACTCAAGTTCAATTTGAGCTTGATGTGCAAATGGCAAGAGAAGTGTGTACCGGGAGGCCGGATCTCAAACACTGGTGTGCATCAGAATCATACAGGGAACATGTTTTCAATAACAGTTCCCTGGCCTCATCTCTTTAGAGATTCAGGCTCATTCTCTCTGGGTTAGGGCCTGAAAGCTGACTATTCATTCATTCATTCATTCATTCACTTATTTATTTAAAAAATTATTTATTTTATGGTGGCATTGGTTAATGAAATCCGATGTTTCAGCTGTACATTTTAACAGTAAGGCATATATATTTACATGGTGTGTTCATCTCCCATAGTTAGATTTCTTTCTGTCACCACATATGTGACCCCTTTTACCTCATCTACCTCCCTCCTTCCCCCACCCCCTCCCCTCTGATAACCACTAGTCTATAATCCATGTCCACGAGTCTCTATCTGTCTGTCCTGTCCATTTGTTGTGAAAGCTGACATTTTAAATAGGCATTCTGATTCAGAAAGATGGGCGGGAGTATCCAGGTAAAGGCGTGAACCTTAGGTAGTTTGATAAAACTTATTTTTAGATAGGCAAACTCCAGAGCATATCATTCAGGTCCGAGTGTCAGCCTCAAAAAGAGGAACTGGAGCTCTCGAGAGGTGGTCCACCAGTCAGGATGGCGAAAGGTCTACTCAAAGCCTTCTCATGGAGCAGTCCTTCAAGGGGAAGAAGGCTTTGGAGGGTGGCTGGCTGGTGACTGGCGTCAGATGTGCGAGTGACACACAGGACGTTGATTAAGAAGGCGCACTGCTATGGGGTCTACGCTCCTACAGTAGAGAGATGATGAGAAACTACAGTACAAAACTGAGTAGACATTTCTATTGTGCGGTGTCCGGTGAACCGAACCATTCCTACCTGATAGCATCTTTCAACGAGATGGTTCTATACACTCCATGGAAACACTTCTGTGCCCAAACTTGGGGTACAGAGCTCAACAGGAGAGAAGCTCTGAGCTCAGACTTGGTCTACGGGAATTTTTTTTTTTTCCAAACTTGTCTCCAAAGCTCTGGGATCATGTAAGAATGGGGAATGCTGCTGGGTCTCATGGACTTCTCTACTTGCGGACTTCTCGGGATGTCTACTATGTCAACATGCAATCCGCATCTCCAAGGGAGGAACACAATGGGCACACTTTTCAACCTGCCATAGTTTCGAAACATATATTAATATCTCCTGCAACGTCTTCTGGAATTTGTCTAGAAAATGGTGGTGCAGGGTGACTGATGTTTGCCTGTGCCATCTCAATCACGGGGAGGGGCTCCAATCCTACTAAATTTATTTTTAGATATGCAAACTCCCCTCTATGAGAATATAATTTCCTGAAAGGAAGGTTCTTGGTATCACTCATTCTTTAAAACTCATCTTCAGAATAATAGGCATTCAATAGCATGTCCTGATTGAATAAATGAATAAAATGAATGAACGAACTACATTTAAATCTCGGTTCTCTGGATGTAATTATTACAGACAGAAATCATCCAACCACAATTATTTCCTCAGAGCATGAAATCTTAGTTCTTGACCCAAGAGATGGCAGGGCTGGGGGTGCTCAGAGAAATAAACGGACATGTCCGAGCCCACAGGATGCTGGTTGGCAGAGGCAGAGTGAAGGGCAGCCTTACAGTCCACACTTCTGGTTGTCTCACTAAAGCGATTCATTTAACAGTTCTTTGGCAAGTCGTCAAATGTTTGCTCCTTTTGAATCCTGCCCTGGAATTCACCGTGGTGCCTGGCTTTATGGAGTGTCACCGTCTACTTCTTCGTGACCCCAGCGTTTGCTCCAGCCTCAGAGGTGGGTCAGTCCTTGAATGTCCCAGCTGTGTTGCTCTGTGGATGAGAATCCCTAGAGAAATAGGAATTCCTGCTCTGTCCCTAGAAAGCTGGCTCTTCACATGCCTGTCTCTGGCCTGAATTTGGGGACTGAAAAGGACCAGGATACATTTTATTTTTAAATTGTTTCGTAAAGCACTTCCTCTAGTTCATTTTATGTCCTTTATCCCGAGGGGAGGCAGGAAGGACACACCCTCTCTTCTCAGTTTGCTTTGGGATCCTACACAAACAAACCTCTCTGTAAACCTGCCATCTTCCTTCTACTTCGCCGTACCTCGTTCTCTCGTCACCTACTTGGGGTTCTCCTTCGCCTTCTCTTTGCTGGTGTTTGTTTTTAGATAGCCACCGTCCGTGTAAGAACTGAAGTGGGTTGAATCTTAATGAGCCTGTAATCACCTTGTTGT